>WTSP01012790.1:0-11462 GCA_025331215.1 Actenoides lindsayi | reverse complement strand
GGGGGGTGGGTGGGGGGGGGGGGGGGGGGGGGGCGGGGGGGGGGGGGGGGGGGGCGGGGCGGCGGGGCGGGGGGGGGGGGGGGGGGGGGGGGGGGGGGGGGGGGGGGGGGGGGGGGCGGCGGCTGTGGAGCGGGACCCGCGGGGGCTCCGTGCGGGGGGATGGAGCTGTCCCCGCGCGGGTGCGGGCTGCCCGCCCCTCCGGCAACCTCCGCTGGGTTTCCGTTTGGGGACTTCATGCCGAGTTTTCCCGATGTTTGCAGCCCGAAGTTGAGGGTTTACAAGGTGCAACTTTTTTGTTTGGTTTGTTGTTTGTTTGTTTGGTCTGGTTTTATTCCTCCGGATAAAATACTGCTCAGGTCTGTGAGCCCCTGTGCATCTCGCAGGACGCCGTTCCTCGCTCTGTAGAGAACCCTCCCCCTTTGCTCCCCGCGGAGCTGCCGGGGCGCAGCCGCCCCGCATCCCGGGCATCCCCGGCGGCATCGTGGGGGTCCCCGGGCGAAGGCAGCGCCCGCGGTGCAGCCGCTGCCGAAGGCTTTGCCTCGGTGCTCCGAGGCGTAGCTGGTGTCGGCCGGGGTCGCAAGGAGCGGCTCCAGCCGTCGCTTTGGCCGTGTTTGTTCCGTTGGATAAATAATGAATCACGCCGGACAAACTTCCGGTCGTCTTTTGGGCGCTTGGCACCCTCTCCGGGGGCAGAACCTACCCTGCCGGGCGGCGCGGGAGGCTCTGCGCTAAGGCCGTGGTCCGAACAAACGCAGCACCCCCTTGGGTGCTAAGGCCGAACCGGTAAATAAACCGCAGCTGCTTGGTGTGCCTTAAACTTAGGCCAGACCGTGCTAAATGAGGCTTAACGTAAAAGTCCTGACCCCGCTGAGCGGAGCAGGGGGCATCACCCCACGGGTGCTGCGCGGCGCGGTGCTCGCGGAGCGCGCTCGGTCCCGACCCCCGTAAGATGCTGGGAGCTGAGGAGAACCGAGCCTCTTGCTGGATGGAGTCCTTCCGAAAAATGCCTTGTTTGAGGCGCGGCAATCTACTCCGTAAATCGTTTTTTCAAGAGAAAGTACAGTGAGCTGGGAATCGCGCTCCTTGCACGCTTTGCTGGAGTTAAGCGGCTGTATAATTCTGGGAACTTCACCTCGAGCCGGCTGAGAAGTGTTTTTGGAAGAAGTGTTATTAAATTCCAGGGAGAAAGATATAAGCCTTATCTGATGAACTGGGCATAGGCTCTTTGTTTAAAGCGTGCTTTAACTCCTGAGCTAGAAAGCACAATGTTTGCCTGTTGCCTGTTTCCAGTGGACTCTCCTGACTGACTCGTCCTTGCAACTTCTGCCTCGGTGCGTTACAAAACTCAGAGGAGGCAAAAGGAACCTTCGGGTGTCTGCTGTTCAGCGGTGTGAAAGAAAACCCACTCTTAAGGTTACCGAGCAGATAGACGGGATTCAACCCTGCAGTGAGACACGTAACGGTGTGGTGGTATATGGGAAGAAAATGCTGGCTTTTGGGAGGGGGGAGGCAGCGGAGTGCATGCACACTTAAAAATCGTCCCCTTTCTGCAAGCGTTGGCTCTCTGCAGTAAGTTTGAGGAGCTCTTTTTATTTGTTTTAAACTCTAAGAGATGCTTTTTCTAGGTTAAAAAACCCGCCAGCAGCCTGTTACCAAAAAAACCACCCCAAAACCCCCAACAAACGATGTTTTATCAGTTGAAGATGCATGATTGGCGAAAAATGATCAGAGTGGCTGCAAACACTTTGGGGTTTTGTGCTACCTATTGTCTCTACGATCGGGGATCAGCTGGTGGTTTTGGATCGAGTGGTGCACAGCTCATTATTTTAACAATACTGGCTCGGCTTGGGAGGTTGCCTAGGGAATTGATTTAATGCTTCTGTCCTTTCACCCTTTGAGGCGGGTGTCCCACAATGACTTTGATCGTAGTCACCGATATTTCTAAAGGAGAATAAAATTTTCATAAAAGCCAAAGAGAGACCACCCGCTGTTAACAGATCCCAGTTTTGCACGAGCCAGTCTGTAATTTAAAACAGTCAGGAGATACCCATGGCAGTAAAACAGTTCTATGATAAGCATCAAAACACAGAAGGAAAATTAGTCCTATTCAGTATTTAGCTTCCCTTTTTTTTCCTGGGAGAGGCTTTAATGCTGAAGCTCTGGATTTCTGTTGGCTGTACAAAGTAATCTTTCTAATAAATAGAATGGTGTTCCTTTTTAATGACATCTGGACAAGGATTTTCTGTTTTGTTTTGTTTTTTGAGGTGTCACCCAAGATCCAGTTCGGTTTAAATCGATAACCGAAATGGCAAAGCTGTTGTGGTGACAGCAGGTTTTTGTTCTGCTCACTTTGGGTTTGGTTTTGTTTTTTTTTTAGTAAATTTAAAGAAGTCTGAATGTTAAAAAAACTATCACAGCCTCCAAGTTAGGAAAGCAGAGGCTTCTTTCCGGGTCTGCTAGAGCCCTCCTGTAAAGGACAATAGGGCAGTTTTTCCTGCCAGTGTTTTCAGAGGAGGTAAGACTGCCACGCGTAACTCCTTTGTGGGGTCTTACAGAAACTTCTTTTATTAGTGCTTCAGATTCCCTGGACCGCGTTGGGATGCAGGTGCTGTAGAAACACGGTCATCGCAGCATTTCCCCCGCGGCACAGCAGGCTGTGGGGCAGGGTCCGTGCAGTCACCGGGCTGTGGCACTGGCAGGGTGCGCAGCGGGCACAGCCCAGCGAACCCTGGCTGCCCGGGGTGCTGGAGCAGGGCTGAGCAATGTGCCAGGGATCAGCCTGGTTTCAACCATTGGACCTGGGCTGGGATAGGGATCCATCTGTCTTTGCTTCCGAGTCTGTAAGCAGAAGGTGCTTCCATGGGAGTGCTGCTGAGGTTGGCCAGCTGGGTGCAGACTGATCTGAGTGCCAGGAGAGACACGTGTGTGCTCTTTGTGGTTTGGTTTTTCCTTTCTTGTTTATTTTAGGAAGCTGGAATTGTTTTCCTTAACAAAGGTGGCTTTCTTGTCTTCATGGGCACTGAGGGCATTATCATTACTGCAGAGATCCGAGCGCATCCTCTGCTTTGCTGACTTAACTTTGGCTGGTCATCTGGCATTGCAGGAGAACTATCTAGTTGTACCTGGGTAGCCAAGTGTAACGTGGAGCATGTGTTTGAGAGATGGAAAGGCAGGTTGGGAGATGCAGGAAGTGAGGGAATGCCTGCTGCTGCAGATGGGCACTCTGAAGTTCCCAGAAGGGCAGTGGAGTGCGGGTGAGTGGAAGGGAGAGGTGGGCAGAGCTGCTGTTGGTGGTTTGGAAGCAGAGAGCTACTGAGAAAGCCAGGGCTGGGAAGCTGGGGGTGCAGGATGTGCCCCTGTGGAGGCTCAGGACCACCCGTGAACAACGCAAAACTGATTCAAGGGCACCGGGCCACGCGTGTTGAAGCAATGTGTCATGTCCGGTGGGGCTCTGCAACGTGGAATAACTCAGAGCTGCTTGCAAGAAACTTCAAGTGGAGACAAGCTGTTGTCTAAAGTAGTCCATGCTCCATTACAGCCATGATTTATCGGAGCTGACACGGCGTTCACGTGCCCACGCACACCAAGCGTGACCAAGCGTGTCACTGGGATGGAGTACGGGCTGCGCTGGCTGGGCCTGCATAGGTCTAAACCAGGCATTGCTGAGCCTCATGCCAAAGTGTCGCCCGTGTTCTGTGCTCGGTCTTAGTTCCCATCGCGGGTGATTGATGCATCGGTTGGTAGTGTCCCCTCCAGAAAAAACAGAGGAATATTGTCAATAACCCACTGATGGCAAACACAAAGGGTCCTGTGGGCTCCTTTTGCTGACGCTCAACAGTTCACCCTGGTCAGCATCAGCACCACCAGACTGAGTGCTGTGAATGGGAGGTTGTTTTCTTGGTCACAGGCAGTAGTGTAACTGACTGGAGTCAGTGAGAATGTATCATCCCCAGCATGGGAGGTAAAGTTGGGTTGATTGATTTATTTTACCCTTTCATTCTGGTTTTTACCTGGAGAACTGAGGTGTGAATTAGGAATCGCTGGGAATTTGCAAACTGCCTCTGAGGTTAATAAATTCCCCCCTGACTTTGGGAGCATTCCCATTGGTGGTTCTTTGGGGGGCTGGCAGTTCTGGGGTTGCTCTGTGTTGCTCTGCCTGCTTTGAAGTGAGTGGTGGTGTTTATAGAAGAAATCGGAGAAATTATAAAAGAATCTCAAAGAGTTTAATGGAATCTTCAGAAGTGGTGTTGATGATGGTTGGACTGCGTGATCTGAAAGGTCTCTTCCAACCTAAATGATTCTATGGTGCATAGAAAGATGGCATTGACAACGTGGTGAAGAGAGTTCTCTCTCTGTGGATTAAAATCTCCAGTGTAGAAAGGCTCTTGCCTTTAACATCTAGAGTTTGAAAAGCTTTGTGCAGCCAAACCTAAGCACGATTTGGATTAGTGTACAGAGAGCGGGCAAAAGCAGCAGAAGGGTGCACAGAGCACTGGAAGCTGTGTAAGGAAATGGCTCACCTTTGCCAGTTCCCTGTCTGGGGCGATGACGGTTGTGCTGGACGCGGGGTGTGCGAGGCAGGTGTCTTCCGAAGCGGGGCCCGCCGAGCGATAGAGGCAGCAGCGTGCTGCCCTCCTGGGAGCAATTCCTTACCTGGGAAAAAAACAAATTCCATTTAGGCACCTTGAGAAACAGGGAGCAAAGGCTAATTCCCTTCCAGGGTCTGTTGCCATGGGCAGTCGGTTCAAATCCTTTCTAATGCCTTCCTCAGCAGCCAGTTGTGCTGACACATGCTTTTCATGACTTCCCAGAAAGAGCAGAGGAATGACTGGAAACAAAAGCTCCATCAGAATGAACGGCCACGGGAAGATTAAGGTTTGCTGCTCGTTAGCTGTGGGTGGGACAGATCAGAATGCTGTCCGTTATAACACAGCTGGACTGGCCTCCTGTCCACGCTGGGTGGGCTGATGGGTGCTGGGAGCTTGTTGGCCAGAGGCGCACGGGCTGCGGTGCGGGGAAGCCCACCTGCTGCTCTGCGGGGACCTGAAGGGCGGTTCAGGGAGTGGCGTGTGGGCATCAGTCCTCTAGCGTGACCCGAGGCGGCTGCGGGTAGGAGGGAGATCCTGCTCTTTACACCTTGCCGCTGGCCACCTGAAGCTGGGTGCAGTTTCCTGAGTGTCCCCAGCAGAGCACTGGTACTGGGACAAGGGATGGAACTAGTGTAGGGGACCATGGAGAGAGCTGTGTCTGACCATGGAGCAGCGCTGTCGGTGATGATAATGCTGTTTGTCTTGTTGATGTCGATCGTTAGTTGCTATAAAATGAGCAAAGATCTTGAAGCAGCTTTTTCAAACACTGAAACCAGCAAACTGACATCAGAGTCTCTTCATCTGGTGGAGGACGTGTGACTGTAATTAGTGTTTAATGCTCTAACTGGGGAATAGACAAAATACTAGGTTATAATAAAAATCCATCAATCTGCGTTATCAGGAAACTCATCTGTCTAAAGAGCGTGCAAGGGGAACATCTGTATCCCGAATCCAAACTCTCTTGTGACCTTTTCCCTTTCAATAGACAGCTCTGACTTGGAAGAGTTTCCAGTTGTTCCCAGTGCAATCCACAGGAATTTTTCTTTGCTGGCTTGCACCCTCTGACGTGGTACTGCCAGCACAGCTCTGCTCCTGGCTGCAGGGCACGCTGCATCAGGGAGCTCATCGGGCAGAAAAATCAACCAAACAACACTCCCTGCTTTTCTTTTCCTCCAGACCAGTTCCTAGAGAAGTAAGAAAAGGATCAGATACTGGATGTTTTATCTTTCTGTAACCCAGTATTATCAATAATCTCTTTTCCTGCTGGTGGTATTAATTAATAGATACTTGCTGTGGGAGTATTTTTTAAGCTTTTTGCTTATAAAAGATACTTCAACATGTGGAAAGTATCCACATGTTTACACCACAGGCAGGTGAAACTTTGGATTTTGATTTATGAGAGTGACATCAATTTGTGGGCAAAACTGTCTTTCCTATCATCAGTATGGGTGTTTCCACTGATGCAGCTAACGTGTCCTGCCGCCCCTGCATGGCTCCTGTGCGTGTAGCAACGTCTATCCAAGTTACGTGGAGTGACTGTCGATAGTTGACGCTGGTTAAAACGGAGATTGTCACAGATGAGAGGTGGAACCCGTAGAGCCTGGGTTGGTATGACAGTTAAATCTAAATCTGCACGAATTCAGACCAGCTTAAATGCTTAGCAATATTTGGGTGACTGTTAGTGGCTTAGTGCAATAAGAAGCCCAAGACTGCAGACGGGTGGGTGCCCCATGAAATATTGTCATGGTAGGATTTTATAATCTCTTTGGATTCGGTTTGCAGGTCTAACCGTGGCTAAGCTCTTCATCCCACGGCTACTTTGTTTTGTGAGTACCCTTTTAAAAAAGCATACAGCCCATGTTGTGTAGCAGCTGATCTCTGAAAGCTTGAAGGTTGTTCAACCAGAAGATTTATCGATCTTTTCTTTATAAAGTAAAAACATGGACTGGAAACAGCATCTCTTTTTGGAAGGAAGTTCCTGTTGATGGCTCCTGGTAAACTATCCTGGGAGAAATCATGCAGCGTACTTTAACATGCTCCGGGGAAAGAAAGATGGTGAGAGCCCAAGTTTTTCTGGTTGTGTGTTGTGGTGTAAACAGAATTGCAAATGACTTCACTCCTTCCCTCCAGTAGCTGTTATTATTAGTACAACAAAGGGCCGAGCCCTTGTACTGTTGAGAGGCTGTTGTTGTGTGAGGGTCTGCTCTCCTTTCCGCTGCAATGTGTTTGCCATGCTGCTGGGTGCTGATGGCACCTTTGGAAACGATGTAGATCGGGAACGTTTCTTTATGGAACCGGGAAGCTGTGCGGAAAGAAGACCACCAGTCCTGTCTGGGCAGCCCTCGCTCTGTTCCTGAGGTGCGCGGCTGAATCTTTTCATACTCACAAATTTAAGGTAAATCAGTTAACCTGCCCCAGTTCTAATACTCTGTGTAGATCTGTTGTGAAGCTAAGTTGCTTAGCTTTTGAGTACTACCTCAGTATTCTCCAGGCAAGTTCAGAGTAGCGTTGCACTGTGATCTGGTGTTTATTTTCTGTTTGCAACAACTGGAAGCGCAGTGGCTGCAGGCACTGGCAGTCAGCGGAGATGCTCAGTGCCCTGCCGCCATCACAGCTGCCAGATTAAAGAGGGGTTTCTCTGGACAGTGTATTCCTGCTACTTAGTGCTGGCCAGATGGTCCTTCCACCCTCCTGTACAGATGTCTCTGGTGCTTAGGAGTGCTCTCTGCCCATATCCGGAGCTTATACAGTATTATTTCCAATCTCACACTTAACTGTGTGTTTTGCTTGATTCTGTGTTGCTCTTCTACCTTTTTTTTTTTCTTCTTTATTACACTTTTCCTTTACCTGAATTGTAGCATCCTATTTTTCACTGTAAGATTTGTCCTTAACGGGTACCTGAAAGAGGCGCAAGCTTCCAAAATCTGGAGCCATCTGAATATTCAGTCTTTCCTGGGCTTTCTTTTCCATTGAAGACAGAACTGCCGGGCACATGCACTGTTTAAAAAAACTTTGGTAGCATTTTTTACAAAATATTTGTACCCTACACCTTTTTGTGCTAGGGAAAGGAATGCCATTGTTATAAATAGTACTTTCAGAATGTGTTCAGTGGGTAGACCCTGAAACTGGAGCTGTGGTTTTGTCAGAGGGAAGTGCTGATGAGCTGCAGTATCTGTCCTGTCATTCAGAGCAGCTGATTGACTTCACACTGGTATCTCTTGAAGTGCTTCAGTAACAAGAAGGGGAGAGGGCAGGTGAGAAAAGGTGAGATTAGCAATCTCTCCACTCTCTCCACTTCTCTTAACTACCAGTTAATCTGTTTGAGAGCTCTAGATAGGGTGCACAGGGTTCCAACCAGAGCCTGTCTGGTGCTAAATGGGCACGTGCTTAATACTCTCTTCATATCTGGGACCCGCACAACGTCCCAGTTAAATATTGCAGATAAATATTTAAATGACGCTGCTACTTTCTCAGCCGGTTTTGTGCAAACCATGACAGCCTGAGCTGAGAAGGCCTGTTGCTCCAGTGCTGCTGGGAGGGCACGTTGTGGGTCCCTGCAGTGTCCACGTTCTCTGCACAATGCCCTGCAGTTTTCCTGTGCAGGAGGGGAAGCTGCAGGATACAGAGAGACCTGGGGGTGGCAGGCGTTGTGTTCCTAGTGTCGAGCTTTTGGTGATCAGCATCTATCCCAGCCTAGGCAGAACGTACGCGTCTAATACCTAAATGCAGAGGTATCTGATACATTCATCTCTACAGCTTTTGTAATCAAATAATTTCATAAAACATGCATATCACAAAGCTTTCCTTGTGAGGAGTTTACCCACTACCTTGATAATAATCATATTTGTTCATCTCCATCTGTATCCGCACAGATACACGTGCGTGCGCGCAGACGTGCCTAAGATCAACTCGTTTTTTGTATCCAACTTCTTTGAGCAAGATTGTTTAATTTCCATTAATAACTCTTTTGTAAAGTACAGCTCTGTAGAACTAATTGTAGCTCTTCTCTGGTAGGATGTCTCTTAAGGAGCAGAGTACTCCAAGTATTAAACTAATGCAGCTGACACACGTTTAGTGGAAATGAATCAGCTAAAATAGGAGAGAGAATTGCTCAGGTTGCTGTGTGTCTGCAGACCACATAACTAGGTGCTTACTGGCACTTTTTACTCGTATAGCTTATTCTGTGTGTATAAAATAAGTTATACTGGTACAGCCTGTAGAGCATTCGGGTCGATGACATAAACAGTGTGTTCTTTCTATACTGTGTTACTGTTGTCGAAATGGTGCAGCTTTGTGTACAGTTAAGTTCCTAAGTGCGTGTTCATTTGAAATGATGGTATTTGGCCCAAAGTGTGTGATTGGTTGGGTTTTGTTTTTCTTATTGTACAGTGCTGTGAGGCATGATCTTGGCTGGGCTCTCCCAGAACTCTGTCGTGGAGAAAGCAAGTGACTTTGAGGGCCATCCAAATAACTGCTGGGGTTTCTTAGGAAGGTTTTCTTACGGGATGTTTGTGTCAGTTGGTGCAGCCACTTTGGGATTCTGCCTTCATCCCTGGCGTGCCAGGAGAACCTTTGTCCTAAGGGGCCACCGTGGTGTGGGAGAACCCTTTGTGCAAGAACAAAGGAGCATTGTATGGGCATGAGCCATGAAAGGCAGAGGAGGGGGGCGAAGGGTTTCTTTTCAGAGGCACTGCCTATATATATCGATAGCAACATTTTCCCCATGAATCTGCCCCGTGATACGAATTCTGTGTGGGAGCTGAGTGGGAGCTAAGGTCTCTTTTTATTTTGTGTGGATTCTTCGTAATGAATATTTGATACGGTTTTCTTAATTAAAACATGGTGCCACTTGCATTTTTATAGCCTAAAGCAAAAAGCCTGGCTGTAGGCTGGACCCTGATGGTAGAATTATTCCTACATTTTAGAAGTAATTAGCAGCTTGTGCCTTACTAATTAGTGCTAGAAGAGCGGCCCTGGTTATAGCAAGCTGTAATGAAAGCTCATGGCTGGCGAGGGCAGAAGTCCAAGAAACGTGGAAGACAAAGTCTGGCAGAGGTAGTGGGTATTCCTGCTGAGCATTCCACATTTTAGTAAGATATGCCTCTCGTGTAAACAATACCCGGGCCATACCCAAACCCCCTCCTTGGGATGGAGACCGTGAGAAGTTCAAGACGGAGCAAGCCAGGAACAGGTACTTTTGGCTGACACCTGCAGTGGCTCCTTCAGAGCATCTCTCCTCCCCTCAGAGGCAAATCCCACGTCTGCAGCAGCTGCCTCCTCACAAACCTGCACCAGAAACGCTGTAGATATCCAAGGAGCATTTGCCCATCGGCCTCTGATGTTTGCACTGATCGACAGTGCGTGTAAATATAAACATCACCTTGTGCTGTTTCACTGGGCTTTGGGCCTCGGCCCCGTGCTGGCCGCTTCTCCTGCAGAAGAAAACCTGGCTGCCTTCCAGACAGGAGCACCCCTGGCTGGGGGGTCTGGGAGAGCCCATCTGATCCAACAGCTTGCTGGTGGGAGAGGGGGAGGCTGGCCCCCCTCTGCATCACCTCCAGGTCACAGGGGGCCGCTGAACAGCCTGGCTTTGTCCTGGGTTTGTGAGGTGGCGAATCAGCTGTGGGCTGCCTGGTGACTGAGAGGAGTGCTGGGGGACAGGAGGTCTGCTCAGCCAGCGCCTGGGACTGGGATTGTTCCCAGGTGGACCAGGAACGGCAGGTATTCTGGGCTTTTCATGGTCAGCTGCTTCACCGAGACACCCTTCGTGGCACTGATGGGGAAGGGGAAAAGGTCTCCAGGTCCTTGTGTTCCCTTGTAGCTGAGGACAGCGGTTGGGTCCCAGGAAATGACTGCAGCTAAATTGGTTATTGAGGATAATATGAGTCCTGTTGGGTGTGATTTAGGATTACTGGTTTTCCTTTTTGTTTTGAAATCGCATGAGCAAAGTGGGTCTGTGTTCCTCAGCAGAACTGCAGCACGTGGTGGTATTTCACTGGGGGGGAGAATGTTATAAAGCTCCCCTGGCAGTGGTTTTCTGAGGAGGCTTGAGCAGCAGCATCCTCGCATCCTGCTAGTGGTTTGCCTGGATAAAGCCAGTTGGAGTTGTTTGTGCCAAGTGTGGGCGAGAAAGCAGCTGGGTTGACCAGAGTGAGGGTGGGAGGGAGATAAAATGGGAGACCAAAGGGGCTTGTAGCAGGAAGCGGGGTCTGGGTTGCTGAAACGAGACCTAAGCAAAGGGAGGAGGATCCAGGGGAAGGATTTGGTATCAGCACAGGAGATCAAAGAGTCCAGGGGGGTTTGTTGTTTGGTTTTGGTTGGTTTTTTGTTGCGGGTTTGTGGTTTTTTTCCCCAGTAACAAATATCAAAGAAATAGAAATGCTGGTTTGGTGGCTGCAACCATAACTGTGCACGGTAAGTCCTTGCTGGGTGGGATGGACCTTTGCAAGGTCCAACTTGCAAAACAAAAGCCTGAAATTCTTTGAATGGAAATTCAATGAAATGACTCAAACAAACCCAGCCTTGTCTTCAGTTATAACCACCAGCTTATTAATGAGTTAACTTCTGCTGCTTAGGTCTCTGAAAATAATTGTTCCAATTATTCCCATTGTCCCGGATTGTGCCAGCGGCTGTGATGGAAACGCTCCCGGGGCTGGAGGGGAACTGTTTCTCACCTCATTGTCAGGGATTGGCTTCAGCCACTCGCCTTCCCCTCACTTGACTGGTTTTTGCTTTGCACTGGCTTGCTGTGCATTTCCATTTTAACTGGTTTATAAATATTATTGGCCGGATTCAAGAAAAATTGGCAGTCGAGGGCTTGGCCCAGCAGAGCTCTGGGGCCTGTGTCCAAAAAGGCTGCTCTCCACTCCCAAC
>WTSP01012789.1:0-26139 GCA_025331215.1 Actenoides lindsayi | reverse complement strand
GGAGTTTCCTTTCAATTGAATGCCAGTCATGGATTAGTCAGAAAATGTATTCAGGCACCTCGCCACTGTTGTGTGCAATGCCCCCGCTGAGGCTGCCCGGGATGCCACCACCGTGGTGCTTCTTCTGGCTGCCCACCATCGTCTCCATGGAGTGGCTGCGCACCCGGATGGCTCTCTGCAGTCAGAGTGGACAGAGGACAGTAGGTCATCACCACCCTACAGGGCCACCAACCCCAAGTCCCCTTCCCAGCCCCAGGTCCCCCCAGGCACACTAGAATGTGACCTGCCCGGTCCTTCCATGAGAGCTGGTGCACACCCACAATCCCACGAGTGAGAACATCAGCCTTGGCTCAGTGCGGCCCCAGGAGCTCCACAGCCATGACAAGGTCAGGTTTCCCTCCAACTGCCCCCACAATGCTGGGTGCAAGGGCTGAGGACTGCAACTACGGGACAAGGAGCAGCAGACACAAGCCCCAGAGTCCTGGCTCGTGCCTGGCGCCTGCCCCACCTCCCAAATCCTCTCAGCAGGAACAGAGACCACAGCTGAGCCATAAGCCAGTGTATGGACACAGAGTCTCACAATATCTGGACAAGCTCTCCTCGGGTCGCCCTGGCTCGAGTCACACCACCAAGCCTGGGTGCAGCTTCCAGCCGAGAGCCCACGGTCTCTGTGCCTGGCGCGGCTGCTCCTGCTGCACCCCGCTGCTGGATGCGGCAACCAAGGACCGCGGCCAACGCCGTGCCAAAGCCCTGCAACCCAGCACCCGTGGCAAGGGCTGTGTCCCCAGCACAGCCTGGGGCACCTCGCTCACACAGCGAACCACAGCCTGGCCCCAGCTGCTCTGAAACATCCGTGTCCGTTTTGGCACGAGCTGGTTCTTGCTCCAGGGCTGCTGTAACTGTCCAGACTCACTGCAAGCAGAGCTGTGTAGACCGGAGGCAGAGACCTTCTGCAGTTCCCAACACTTGTCTGGGGGCTTAAGCAGGACCTGTGCTATTTTTAAAGTCTTCTCAGTTGTTGTCCCCAGCACTTACAAATACAACCACAAGATCTTTTGAAAGTCTGGCACACGCTATGAAAAGCAGCAGTGAAATGCACAAGTTAAAAAAAAATATATAATCTATACCCATATTTAATTACTGTGGTCACCATAGTAACGGGAGCCCAAACTGGACTGTGATGCCAGTGTGCCAGCAACAGGAAAGTTTCTCTTTGGAGCTACTGCCTTTGAATTGCTGCTGCTCTCCATGAGCCATGGCTACCTCTCCCCCAGCCCCCGGGACCCCAGTGCACACTGGAGAGATTTGGGAGGAAACCAGCCACCAAGGGCCAGGTTTCTGGAGGTGCTCTGCACTGTACCCGTGGTGCACAGGCACCAGATTGCTGCCGGCTCCGGGGGTAATTAGCTGTGGGTGAATCTGCTCTGGGACGAGTGGGAGCTGCAGCCCCAAGCTCTCACCCAGCCCCAGCCTGTGCCAAGGACCGTGGCCACCCCAACAGCCCCGTGTTGGCCCCTCCTGCCCATCCAGTAACAAACACCAAGAGAGAGTCCAACAGACCTGATTTATTTGGGTCAGCAATTCATACAAAATTTGACAGTGTTTGCAGAAGAACCGTTGCTTGCTTTGCTGCCAGCATCTCCGGCGGGCACTCGCACCGTGTGGGCAGGACAATTTCTGCCCAGTGCTGCTGAGGCCACAGAGCTCTGCAGGGCACCCAGCACCCCAGGGGGGCTGTCCAGTGGCTCCTCTCCCCAGAGCGGGGTGGCCAAGGCTGCTCTGAGCCCAGCAGACCCCCACAAAGCCCTCTCACCTGCTCAGAGCCCAGCAGACCTGAGCTCTGCTTGCCCCTGTGCGGCCGGTCCCCATGTCACATGGCCCGGGAAGAAGGGTCTGTAGGCTGGCTCAGGGTGTGAGGCACTGGGCAAAAACAAGTTGTGGGGATCAGCTCTCACCCCCTCCCAGCGCTCATCTGCTGACTCCCCGTTCACTCTGAGAGTACCCGGTGGAGGACATAAGCCAGAACACAGCCCAGCAGCGCAGTCCCGAGGTGGCCGGGCAGACACAGCCCAGCCTGGAGCAGGGAACTCACCGCCTGCCGCGGCACACCCTGCAACGCCAAGAGAGCAAAGTCCACTTTCTCAGACACAAAAAGCATGCAAAGAAATGATCCTTTAACATCATTGCCTCAGTGTCTGAAGTGCTGTGATGTACAACTGCACAGCATCTCAATTTCAACGTGTCTCCTTCCTAAGGACACACCTGAGCCTCCCCCAAACCCAACAGCAGGGGCCAGGGACCTGCTCACCCCTCCACAGCATCAGGTGTAGGATGAGGTGACTCATCCACCAGTGACCTTTTGTCTGTACCATAAAGAAAACTGTGTCTATCAGGTACCCGCAGGAGCTGTCTCCGCACAGCCGCAGCCAGGGCAGCCCACGGGCCAGGAGGGTGATGGCCACCCTTGCACCAGCATCCATCCCCTGTCCTGGCTGCAGACACAGCAGAGCCGATGGGCCAGGATGGGATGGGGAGAGGTGCTGGGGAACAGCACGGGCCGGAGCACCGTCACCGGTGTCATCCCTGCAGGAATGCAGTGCCCTGGCTCAGGGGTTCCCCAAGCACCCACCCATGGGTGCAGTCTGGATTTACATGAGCCAGCCCTTCCCAGCTGCCTCCCCACCACTGCCACAGAGCAGTCTCACCAAGAGAAGTCCAGCAATGGCCCATCCCCCAGGACTCAGGTGCCATCCCTCCCTTTCAAGGGATGTCCCTGCTGCCCAGCTGGCCACTGTCTCTGCCTCCAACTGTTGCTCAGAGTTTTCTCCACATTGTTTTATCTCTTTTTCTTCTCTTTCAACACACTCTCCCTTCTCTCCCACTCTTCTCTACACTCAGGTAATCCCCCGAGCACACCCAACACCTCTCCTGGTTTAAGCACAATGGCAACAACCTCCCCCAACTCGCCGTGGCAGCCATCCCTGGATATCCGGTCCCTGTCCCGCAGCAAGCCCTGTCAGGGTGGCCAGCAACCTGGGGACGTGAGCAGGACATGCCCTGCAGCAGCAGCGCCCAACCACAGACACAGTCCGTGCCAGGGTGCTGGCCCTGGACGGAGACGCCTCTGGAGACGCGGCGAATGCCAGAGCACACTGGTGGAAGATTTGGTGCTGAGGGGCTCTGGAGAGGTCACACCAATGGAACAGCAACAACACAACCGCATCAGCCTGTGCCCACTGGGACCAGTTTGGGCGTTTGCTGGCTCAGCAGGTACTGGTGGCAGTGAGCTCCTACCTCCTTCAGCCACTCAGAGGACATGTCTTGTACCCCAACACTGCTCATCTGCATCCCCCACTGAAACGTGTTTTGCCAGCCCCAGATGCATCTCAACTCTGCTGTTGGCAGGGCTAGGGGTTTACCTTGAAAGACTCCAGAAAGCCTCCGTGACCCCCGTTCTCCAGCTTGTCCTCCTCAGGCCCCAGTCCCAGCATGGTCTGTGTGTGACCGTGGAGCTCGTCATGAAGGTTGTCCAGCAAAGCAGCCCGTGTCCGGTCCTGGGGGAGCGAGAAGGGGCTCAGCCAGGGGCACCGACCCACGGGACATCTGGATTGCCCTCCAGGAGCAACGCCCACCCCTCGAGGCCCCACAGCCATCACGTGAGCTCAGACACAGGCAGGCTTTGGTCACTCGTCCCCGGGCAGGGCGGGTAGGCAGCGTTACCTCCAGCTTGGCAAACTTGTCGGACTTGCAGCAGGCATTCTCGGCGTTGATGAGCTTGGTCAGCAGGAACTCCCGGAACTCGGGGCTCTGTGGGCAGAGAGCCAAGGCAGAAAACACCCACCATTGTAACACTCTGTATCTCTGGTACCAGAGCTGTACCGACCAAAAAACTGAGCTCACAGAACCCCCCAGATGTGGGAGCATTGGTGGGGAACCCCTGACAGGCTCAGGATGTCCACTGACACAGGGGCCCGGCAGCAGCTGCCGCCTCGCACGGGTTACTCTGTGTGATGGTGCACAGCCTCCCACCCACTAGTAAGTCATGTTTCCCTAAGCAGATGTGCTAGGAAACATCCCATAGACTTTTTTTTTTTTATGGGTTGGAACATCTTTCCCGTCTTGATTCTTACCTTCTGGAACACAGGCGGGCTCGGCAAGGGCGGGCCAAAGGAGGGGACATCCTCCCGGGCTGTCACCGACACCTGTGAAGCCAAGAGAAACCTTGTTCTGTGGGTGCAACAGGGCAGCCCCCAGCACAGACATGTCCTTCTCCTGGAGGGTGCCCAGGGTGGGGAGGGTGATGCTCTTTCTAGCCCAGCCCAGCCCAGCCCAGCTCAGCCCAGCCCAGCCCAGCTCCATCCAGCGCAGATGCCTGAGCCCCTGAGAGCCAAGAGGGATGCCCAAGCCCTTGCCCAGCTGCAGGGACTGCTCCTCCCTTGCCCTCAGCAGCCATCCACGGCTCGGAGAGCATTAACAATGCTCAGCTTTGGACACTAACTTCCTTGCAAATCCTGTTTTCGTTTGTGGCTCTGGATCTCTTCGTAGAAAACAAACACCAGAGCTCACACTGCCCAGGCTTGAATGACGTGTTAGATGGGCATGAGCTGTTCTGAGCCTCATTCAAATACTGAATAGCAGCAAAAATCTTTAGCAAATGAGCATGCACATGTACATGTATGTATTTTATACATGTATGTATGTATACACACACACTATGTAACAGCACATACACAGATATACCAGTGCGTATATATATATGTATGTTTAATACATACATACATATGACAGAGAGGTGTAACACTGGTTGTATCCCGGAGCACAGGGGCAGGGCAGCTGCTGGACAGCCACCTCCAGACCCCGACCTGAGATGCTGAAGCAAAAACCAGCATGTCGTGCAAGCCACGGTTCCCCTCACCTTGTACGATGTGTTATCTGCCTCGGGGTTTTCCACCTGCACGACAATGTAGGCGTGCAGGAAGTTGGAGGCAATCATGTCGGGGACAAACGGCGTGTTCTCCTCTTGGAAGATAATCGCCACAATGTCATTGCCAATGTGCCTCTTCCTCTGGAGCTAAGCGGGAAGGGGAAGCGTTCAGTCAGCAAAGCTGCTCCCTTGGAGCCAATGCCAGCCCTGGGCACACACACTGGTGCTGGAGCTCGGCAGCTGGTGGCACTGGGCAGGGCAGCACCGACACATCCCCGCTCAGACGCTTCTGCACAAGGCAGCTCATCTCTCTTACTTGTTGTGTGTCTCCTTCGGTAAAAGGCAGCTTTGTAGAGACGTGAAACATTATCTCCCTGTCCCTGAACACCGTGTACACAGACTCTGCTCCTGTCTGCCCATGGCTGACGTCCAGACCTCCTCGAAAACTGGAGACAAAGGGAAAGCCGGGGAGAAACGAAGAAATATTAATTGAAAGCCGAGCGGAGACCGCCAGTGGCTGTCAGGGGACAGGGTGACAGAACAAACCAGCTCATTTATCTTTATCTCGCAGCGAGCAAACGGCAAAGAACAAACCGTGCGTCACGTACTGTAACCGAGCATCGCCGTCACCGCTCTGCAGCTCGGGGCGTGCGGCAGAGCCGCGCCGCTCAGCCGGGCTGACCGCGGCCGTGGGCCCGGCGGTGCCGCGCTGGGCTGCCCACGCCTGCCAGCCCGCAGCCCTCACTGGCACCGGGGGGCTCTGCCCACAGCAAGGCCACCACGGCTGAGCCCACACCACCAGACCGGGTACGTTTCCACACAAAGTTCTTCCCATCGATGGCTGAATATAGCCAGATTTTCTCACAACCTCAAGACTGAAGGAAAGGAAGTTTTTCTCTCTTGGCAGCTCCAATTTTTTTTCGGAAAACTCCCCCAGCTTTGTAAAACAAGCCAAAGCTATATTTGCTTCTGCTCTGCACATCCCGCTCATGAGTGAGATGACTTCTGTTCTCGCACTGTGGGTATTTTTACACAGGACACGGTCTCTTGTTAAATGTATTTGTAAAATCATCCTTTTTATTTAACTTACCCTTTGAAGTCCTGGAGTGTTATGGTGTCTCCCAGAAAACTTAAGAAGTTCTTGAAGGCAGTGCTCTCTTCATTATTGCCAAACAACTCCTCCTCCTGGGTCTACAAAACACAGGGTTCTGAGCACGGGCTGCTCCCCGCCTCCACCATGCTCACCACTGGCACTGGCCACGGGCACCACAGCCCCTCAGCCACCAGAACACCTGAAGGTGAAGGTGCCGAGAACGACTTCTGACCAACAGCAAGGACTTTAGGACAACATTCAGGAAATACCAAAACACAAACTAAACCTCCTTTGGAAAATGCAAGTCTTAATCCTGCCTTGCGTGTGATATTTCAAGACGAGACCTTAATTATGGTCTTGCACTAGTTACTCAATCCAAAATAAAATGCAGTATGTAAAGATAATTAGAGCAACTGTCAGAATAATCTTGGGTGAGTTATAAGACTCAGCTGCCTCCGCGTTTCCCATCCGGAGTCCCCCGGCTAATGACAGCATTTTCACAAACGTGTGTCTTCATAGCCCACAGTCCTCCAAGACAAATGTGACTGTTTCACTGTCTAAACATATATCTGACTAAAATACCATGCCTGCTAAAATCCATTTTCACATCCGCTTTCCCCTACAGCAGCTTGTGGGCTGATTTCCATAGTGAATTTATTCAGTCACATCATTTTTTAATGAGTCGGGGAAACATCCGAGCAATAAAAGATGTGTTATTAGTGAGGACACCCGGTAACACAAGGTGCTGCACGTGACAGATTTAACTGCAGGGCAGAATTTGCACTTGTGAAACACAGACCTCCGGCAAGCGGGGCCGTGCTCCACGAGACCGGCACAGGGACTACTCACCTGCCTGAACTTCTGATAGATCACACCAAACTTGAACGTGTTGTTGACCTCATGTTCATCGTAAGACACTATCATCTGGGATGCCTGCAGTAAAACCAAATACTCTTTATTTCATCTGGCAGTTCAAAACACGATGTCCAGAAGAGCCAACTCTGTGGCTGGCTGGGCTCACGGCTCCACTCAGCGTGCTCAGCACCTGCCGGAGCTGAAGCGGGGTACAGCAGGAGAAGGGGCAGAAGCCAAATTTTCACATAATTAGGCCAAAACAGTGACCCTGGTTTTGGTCAACAGCATCCCTGCAGCCTCCACCAGTCTGCCTGGATGCCTGTGGGCTTCGGGTGGGCACAATCTGCGGTCCCAGCATGGCAGAGGGTGTAAGGACACAAAACCTCTCACAGATGTTCTGGGGTAAGTTTGTGGCCCTTTGGGTGCAAAAAAAGGCAGTTCCTGCATCACCTCAGCTCCGCAGCCCCAGCCCCTCTCTGTGGGGACCAAGTCAGAGACGTTCATCTTCCTAACCGGGCATTGGCTGTTCTCAAAGCTCCAGATGATTGCAACATGAGTAATGACAATGGACAAACAGAATGGGTCTGACATCAAAGGGGGGTGGAACTGCCTCGTAACTGACTGCTGCACCTGCCACGGGAAAGGTCTTCACATGAAAGCTCCTTGAAAATTATGGATTTTCTCTACCTTCCCTGGAGCGGGTCTCTATGGCAGCACAGGAGCATGCATGAGGAGAAGAGGTCCTGAAGTGGGTGACAAGTCAGCCCAGGTATGTCACCAGCAGGGACTGGCACCAGGATGCAGCATCTGTCCCCCGCAGTGACCCACCCACCTCTGCATCGTTGTCTGAAAGGCTTCTCGAGCACAGGCTCAACCCGTCTCACTGGGTTTAAGGCATCGAACCAGGACCCAGGTTGGTTTTACACCCCATAGACAGCTGCCTTTCCCACCTTCCCCATGATCCAATGGCAGATTAATACCAAAGTGCCATCAGTCCTTGGTGGCCAGTTGACAGAACCAGTCAGTGGCCTGCACATGCCATCAGATGGCCATAAGCTAATCTGGTGCCCAGGCGCTTGCACGGTGCTGCACCACTCACATCCCCTCTGCCTGTGGGTGCAAGGGCATGGCTGGGAAGATGCAGTGCAAACATTCATCCTCTGTATGACAGTAACTGATGGATCTTGGAGGAAAGGTGAGAATTAACCCTGTCTGACCTTCTCCACAGAATACGCAACCAACTTGGGGTAAGTTACCTCACCTTGGGGTACAGAACTGGGTTAAACTTCAGCCCAGAGGCGTCGTCACAGAAGGCCTGCGGGCAAGAGAAAAGAGCGTTCAGTGCTGGGTCCCCAGGCACACAGAGCAGACACCCCTATCCTGCTGAAGCCAAATCCAGCCTCCGACTGCAGGAGCTTCCCTCTTCACATCCTCCCACTGGGATGCCCCGTGGCCTGGCTGGTACCCAACCGAGGATGCAAAAGTGCAAGTCCCAGGTCCCTCCATGGGTCAAAGGTGATGCCAATTCCTCACCTCTTCCTGCAGATATCAATCAGTGACCTGCCCAGGATCGGTGCGAAACCAACAGTGGGACCAGCACATACCACCACCCAACATGCACCCCTGGACCCGAGAGTCCAGGCACTGATGCCCAACACCATCCAACACAGCCCAACGCTGCCCAATGCCACCCAACACTGCCCAATGCTGCCCAAGGTGATGGGCACAGCAGTGCAGGCTTTGCTGCAGGTATCCCAGCCCAGCCTGGCATTTTACCTTTGCAATCTGGGGGATACTGGGGAGTTTGCTAAATCCTGCCAGGGGGATCCTTTCATGCAGTGTCTTCACTTTGGACCTGGCAAAGCAACAGAACCAAGCAGATGTGAGGGAGCTCCTAAGGCAAAGATACATCAGCTGCAGCCCCCCCCTCGCTTGCCAGCCTGTGGGGTGCCCCCAGCAATGCTCCATTGGCTGTTGGGAAACTCTGTTCTGCAGAGTTTGTTGGGCCTGGTTAGTAATCAAGGCCTCAATTTTTCTTCTCATCTCCAGAGCTCTTAAAATATTCCTAGTCTGGATGGAAGCGACACAGCGGTTCAGACGCGCTGGGTCCTGTCAGCTGACAGAGGCACAGCGATAGATGGGACTGGTGTTATCCCGTGTCACGGAGAGGTTTACACGCAGCTTCCAAGGGTTTAGCAACGGATCAAAGTCTCACGTTTGTTACTGGCAGTGCAGTCCCAGTACAGAAACAGTACAAGGATGATGCCACCGCTTCCCACCGCAGCCCGAGCCTCTGCATGTGCCACAGCCAGCAGGGCTGCCAGCCCGGCTCGAGCACTTGCTGGGCAGACAAACCAGGGGACTCCCAGGGAGCAATATTTTGTTAAACAAAGCTTTCCTTTTCCATACCTGAGTATAACCCTTAAATATTCAGTGCCATCTGCCTCCTCACACTTAATGGAAAGGATCAGATTTCCAAGGCTGCTAGCTGTACAATAAAAATTTAAATGATCCTAAAAATAGAAAAGAGCAGATTAGTGGCGGGGGAGGCAGCATGCCGATGGCGAGGACACTGCTCTGCACCCCGGCCGGCAGCCAAGGACTCATCTGCCACCCCAACACCCTCCCACCCCTCAGGGACGTGCACCCACAGCCAGTCCTCACAGGGTCCAGGGCTTTAATCCCTCTGCCCGTGGACTTTAGCACCCTGCTCTCAGCTTTGTGCGGAGGGACAAAGAGGATTATGAGACTGGGAGCAAGAGGGCAGGCGGGTGGGCACCGCGCCAGGTGCCCCGAGACCAGCTGAGCCACGGGGTCCTGACAGGGGCAGGGCAGGATCAGAGCTGGTGGTGCCCACCCATGGTCCTGGGGTGTCCCTGCCAGCCATGGGGCTGAGGGAAGAGGCCATGTCTGTGGCCATCACCACGGACGGTCACCCACTTGCCCCCTCCTCTCCTTGCAAAGAGAGAAGTTGCAAAATTTGCCCATTTTGTTCACAGTTTTAGAATTTCTTTTTGTTTCTTGGAAGTGAGTGCAATTTTCAGCCAACTGACTGTCCTGCATGGCAGGGGCACCCACCTTCCCCAGGAAATGCTTCCTGTAGGCTCTGGCCTCTCCTTTGCACTCCAGCTTGTAGCCATAGGTGCTGGGGCTGAGGTTCTCCTCCTCCTCCTCGCAGATGCTGCTGTCAGATGAGGTGGGTGTGCCAAGGTTCTCCGGGTCTTCGATCCAGTACCCCCCAAACTGGGGCAGGATGATCAGTGGGTACGGGCTGCCCTTCTCAAGGATCTGCAGAAACACGTGCCTATGAGGGGTCGAGGGGTGTGGATGGGGGGTGCAGGGGCTCATCACCCCGTGTCCTGCCCCCCCTTCCCACAGCAGCCCCCAGCCCTGGCACTGCCAGGGACAAACCCAGCCCCCCTCTGAAACCTCTCCTCTCCCTCCCAGAAGAGGGCACAGGCTGCCGACAGAAAGCAGCAGCCACAAAGGTGGGGAAGGGGAACATGCTTTGTCCAGCTCCTCTCAGAAACAGGATCTCCACCAAACTGCCCTGTCACTGGCAATTTCAGAAAGGCATCCAGGGTGGTTCAGGGTACCCACCTCATCAATGCTGGGGTATGGGATGTAGTCTTCCTGCAAAAAGGAATGAAAGCACTGCATGTGACTGTCTGTTCCCCGCCAGCCACCCATTAAGACCACAGCCCAGCACATCCCACCCAGGGAGCGCTTCCAGCCACCTGCTGCACTGGTCCCTCCCATCCCAACACCCTGCACCAAGTGGTGATGGAGAGCGATGCTCATGTCAGCTGAGGCTGCCATGCACTGTGATGGGCACCGGCCCTGGCAGCGGTGCCACCGCGTGCCCAGGGACCCAGCCTGGGGAACCTTCCCCACCCGGGGTCTGCAGGAAAGCTCTGCAGCAGGGTCAGCCCTCTTCCAAAGGGGTCCCTGTAACCCGTTTAGGCTTCTCAGCGCCGTGGCAGAACCCCACCACTCCACAGAGCACCCCGCTGAAACACACGGGTTTGGACACAAAGCTGGATTAGGGATTTACAGGCACAGTCTCTCATCTTTGCAATTCAATCAGTGCCTTGTTTTTAGACAACATTTAAATCCTTCCTAGTCCTTCGAGTGACTGTCTTTGACCAGACACAATTAAAGCCCTGAGATAAGTGGGGGGCACTTGAAAAAATCCACACAAGAAACAAAATCCAGCCAACCTTATGTTTTTGGCTTCCACTTCTCTGTTCTTCCAGTTTTGGTGCCTGTTTGGAACAAAACAAATAGATTGAGTAATTAAGATGTTTTCAGCAACACAGATGAAACCACAAGGGTATTTTGCTACATGGAAATCACTCTGACACAAGTGACATGACAGGAGGGAGTTTGAAAGGAGGGGGGTTCTGCCTGAGACGAGCTGGGCAGAGCTGCCGGTGTGCCAGGGCAGACCCCTGAGCCAGAGGTGCTTGCCATGCCACCTCACACGGCACCGGGGACCTCACTCAGCACAGTTCAAACCACATTCTGGGTGCACGAGGCTCCCCAGCATGTTAAACACAGAAGGTGCTGTGGGATCTCTGCCCTTGCAGCCTCTGTGGGGTGGGGAACGACCCGTGTTGCAGGCACACATGCTGCTGCTCACCTGCATCTTTTCCAGCATTTCGAAGAATTCTGCAGACTGAAAAAGAAAAGAAGGAAATCTCCTGTTCACTTAAAGCAAACACGAGGCAAGCCAGCCCAAGCCGCAGCAAGGCAGGAACACTGGACCTCCCATCTCATACTGGACACTCTGGCCCTCAACAGGAATGGGAAGAAGAGACATAACTGACGGCTGGGGAAGGGGAGCACCCACTGCAGCCACAGTCTGCTGCTCTGCCATGTGCTGGCTGCTTCTGGACACAGTGCTGGATCTCAGGGACCAGGCAGGGAGAACACGCAGACAGCTGCCAAGTGCCACAGGGTGCCTGGCAGTGCCACAGACGTGGGGTTTGCTGAGGACATGGGGCAGAGCCGGTCTTGCTGCAGGCAGAGGGATGGGGTGCATGTGCCCGAGTCCCCAAGGTCCTGCTGCTGCTTTGCAGGGCCCCGGCAGGAGCAGGTCTGGGCACACAAACCAGCAGAAAAAAACATTTCCTTTTGAAATGAAACAGACCCAGACTGATCAACCCAAAAAAGCAAATAAATACGCTGGCAAATGAGACACAGCAGCTCCTCCACATCCCTTACCTGGCAAGGTGCAAGCCCTGTGCTCTGCCTTCCACCGGCTGTGGACACACTGGCAGTGCCTGGGCGGCTGGGCTGGGCTGCCCATGCAGGGTTAATGGCCTACTTGCCAAACGAACTAAAGAGATTAGCTGGGGCTCCAATTAAAAACCCTGTGTGGCTCCTCTGGAGAGCAGCCCGACCCTGCAGCTGTGATGGTGTCTGGCTTGGGGGCTCTGCCTTGTCCCACGCTGTGCCAGGGCTGTGGCGCTTTGCAGCCCCATGAGCATCCTGAGCCACCAGAGCATGGAGCACGTGGCTCTTGCCCCTTCGGAAACAGCATGGGGGGCTCAGGGATAACAAATCCAGACCAGGAAAAGCCCGTCACCACTTCTCTGGGAGAGGCATTGAAGCCGCATCTGTCCTCAGCTGTACCTTCCCCCAGGCTTCAAGAACCCCTGTTGCTGCATTGATCTACCTGTGCTCCCCAAAGGGGTCCCGGTCCTGGCAACGACCACCACGCTGCTGAGCTGCTCTGGGCCTTGGCAGGCACCAGCCACCTTTCCCCTCGGTCCTGTCGCGACGTTCAGACACAGCAGACGCAGGTTTGACCAGCACAGTCCCACCAGCATGTGCGGCCGTGGGAAACGGGTGCTGTGCCAGCACACACCAGCCCCCAAGTCACCAGGCACCAGCAGGGTTACCCCTTCGGCACAGCAACCATCCGACCTCAGCTGGACGATCCTGATGCCTCATCCAGCTTTTCCTGCTCTCAAGTACATGTAAATAAATTACCTAGACAAACTACGGCTGTAAATATTTGGGCACTCCCAGTAAACTAGTAAGTGGTTTTTCTGGAGGCATGACGCAGCAGCCTGGTCCCTCCTCTCCCTCATCCTCCCTCCACAACTCCTCTAACCCATGCTTGCTCCCAGTCACTCACTGGGAACTGAATTTCTCGAAAGACAAAAAAGAGAGAAAAAAGAGAGAGTGATGAAGAAATGAAAACCAGACAAAGGAAAACCTCAGAGAGATTTTCTTTCAATAAATGCATCGAGCAAAGGTTAGTTTTATGGCAGGAGCAGCGTGGTGACTGCCCTGGGTGATACCAGCTGAGACAGGGCAAAGCCACTGCCAGCACAGGCAGGCACTGCCGTACCTCGGAAGCAGCCCTGGCTGAGTTTCTAGCTTTACGCTACGCCCCGTTTTTATCTGCTGCACCTACAGGAGGAAAAACGAATGCTGGGCTCAGAGGAGCTCTGTGGACAGAGTAGAAAGCATTTGAAAAAAGCTTTTCCTTATTTTGAGCTTGGTTTAGATTCTGGCTTTTCATCAGGTCTCTCCGTGATGGACAAATGCTCTTTGAGTCAATTAAAATCATGTCCAGGTCCCCATCTGCCAGCAGCCAGAACTGGAGAACCAAACTGCACAGCAGCACCGGATCCACCTGTCAAGGTGAGTCCCCTCAGAAGATGCAACCATGTATTTAATAAAGCAGACAGCAGCCTGCCCTGCTCAGGGACTTGTGCATGCTTAAAGCCAACTTCAATGGGCCACAAACATTTTGGTAATTATATCGCAGACAATTATAGCCTTGTGACGCTGGGCAGGAAGCCACATCCCCTGCCAAGGGCCCCGTGCAGGAGTGGTTACACTCACCTCGCTCAGGTCGCCGAAGCTGCTCCAAACTAAACCCAGGTTTACTTCTTCAGTGCAACCAAAGCATCACCAGAGCTGACAGCTCTGCTTGCTTTCGCAGGGAAAACCTGCCAGCAGCTTGTCCTAACCTCAGAAACAGAATATTCCACCTGAAATAGTACAGGTGCTATTCCCTTCCTGCTCACACGTCCCCACCCCGCACCACAGAGTGATGGACAGGGACACCTCAGTGCTTCACCCCAGAACAGTACATGGTTCCTCTCCATCAGCACCAGCAAGGCACTGGGTCTGCAGCCAATCTGGCTGAAGCACACGGTGTCCAACCTCCCTGGCACCCAGTGGGCGCCAGTGGATGAGGAGTACTCAAAGCAGAAGTGGCAGCACAGCCAGTAAGTACAAGCTTTGAAGGTTTCCCGAGACAATGACACTGAGAAAGAAAACCCTGCACCAGGCAGGAGCCAGCAAGGATGGAGCGCAGTGGGGCAGAGCTCTGCCCAGCTCCCCAGCTCACACAGCACTCACCAGCACGCCCCATAAGAAATCCATTGTCTATCTGCATCTGCCACACAGCCACGGCTGCTGCCACCACCAGACTTCTTCACAGGCACCCAGCAAGAGTGGGCAAGCACCAGCCCAGCCATCCCTCCCCAGCCCCGACACCTCCCTTCGTTAATGTTTCTCCAAGCCAGAGGCACAGCAGGTCTGCTGCTTTGTTATTTCAAAGGGTGGCTCCCCTGGGAGGCAAAATGCCCCAAACAGGTTGGGCAGGAAGCAGGTGAGGCTGGGCAGGGGACAGGCAGGCGCCTGCCAGGATGCACAACCTGGTGGGATGCACACGGTGGGATGGACGGCGGGATCCACAGACCCTCAGCAGGATGCACAGTGGGATGCATGACCCCGCGATGGGGTGCACAGCAGGATGCACAGCCCATTGGCATGATGAGCTGTGCCCCTTGGGAGGGCCCTCACCTGGGAGAGCTGCAGTGGGAACAAGGCACTGGGCAGGAGGCCAGAACTCTGACCTGTCCAGCTGGAAATCTGCACGCACAAAAAAGCCACAGCCCTTCCAAAGGAGCTGAACGAATCCCGACTGTAAATCCTCTCAGAGTCACCTCAGGACAACCCAGGAGCTGCAGAGTAAGCACAAGCACCAAGAGAGCCTTTCCATCCCAGTATCTCCTGGGGAGGAGCCAGGACACAACTGATTTGGCCAGAACACCCGCATGGCTGTGCTGGAGCATGGGCAGTCTCAGCTGCTGGGAACTTGCTTCTGTCCCTGCTCCCACTGCTCAGACCTACCCCTTGTCCTTTCTTCATGATGCTAAGTTTTGCACAGATCTCTGGGAAGCACCTTAAAGTCTACCAAGAACAGGGCAGAGCAGGAAGAGCACTGAGGATATGGACTCACACTGCAGTGTCTCATCGCAGGCTCAGCCACACCAGCACTGAGTGACCGCCCAGCATCCCCCACGCTGACCACGATGGGGGACTGAGATGACATCTACAGAAGAACCAGGTCGCTGCCTCCCAACCACAACGTCACCTCAGGTTTCCCTTCATCAAGCTGATGGCTCCTTAACCCCTGACATCTCCTCTCCCAGGCACCTCCAGTTCCATCTCTTAAATGTCAGCAAGTCCACACCAGCCCCGGCCTTTCAAGAGCCAGCGCAGCTGAGCCCAAAGCAGCAGCAGGGGCACGGGGAAGCTCCAAACATGCACAAACCAACCCAGCGGCTCAGCCCCCAGCCTGGAGACCACATGGATTTATCTCCATTTGGTGCCCCTGGAGCTCCCTGCGCCCGCCAAAGCAACGTCCAGGTAAGACAGAAGATCCTCCCGTGCCACTGCCCAGCACCGGTGCCAGCCTGGTGCTGGTGTGGGCAGCCACGACCACAGAAGCTCTGCCAGAACCAGGACCATAGGTACTGAGGGTGGAGGGAGGGAGCGTGTGCCTCAGGCTCAAGCTCTGCCTCGCCTTTCCAAAAGGACAACCTGTGCCATCTGCAAAAGATTCTGGAGCCCTTTAATCCCACTGTAAAGCAGAACAAGTCAGTAATCGCCTTTTAATTGCTTTAATGACGCGATTATAAAAACGAGGAACCAGCAGTGAAACAGGCAGCCTGCAGCCTTGCCCGTATGCACCGGTCCCCTGCCACATCCTCAGCCAAAGCCATCACCGGCCTCTCCCCCAGCCACAGCACCCACAGTGAGATGGGCCCGTGTGTTTTGCGGTGTGAGAACAAACGACCATCCTTGAGATGCAGGAAAAAGGAGACCTCGGTGTTTGCTGTTGGGTAGTTTACATCACCTAGCTCTGGAGATGCCATTGCCTTAGCGTGGAAACTCGGCTACCGCAGAAATGTCTCCGGTTACCCTGACAGAAGCTGCTTGTGGTGAACCTGTGTTGCATTTTATCCTGTTTCCCCATTCATTTCCATGTCTCAATTTGCCTTTTCCTGCTGAATTCACACTGAAGCTTGGCCGCAGGTCACTGCCCTGGCTCTCTGCTTTGCCCTGCTCAACACAGGGCTGTGCACTCCCTGCTCTCTTGAGACTGAGATAACTGTAAGCTGGGAGCTGTGGAGGTGCCCAGTCAGCCCTGGTTCAAGCAGGACCAGCTTCCAGGTCTGACCAGTTTGGGTTTGGGAAAACTCTCGTTGGGTTGGGGAAAACTACAAGAGGGGCAGAGCTGGGCAGAGGCAGCCTGGCACGGGCAGAGAGGAGGGGAAGCATTGTGTCCCATGGCCAGAGGCAGCGGCCGAGCGGTCCTGGCAGGAGCGAGCAGTGGGTCAGACCATCTCAGCAGTGCCTGCCTGCCAGGGATGCACCGTCTGCCTCATGCTGGCAACCAGCCATGTGCCGCGGCGCCCAGAGAGGGTTGTTGGAAGGATAACAGCACTGGGATGCTGCACCCTGCTTGGCACCGCCGCTCGTGATTGCGTAACGTGCACGGTAGTGCAGGATAGGGCCCGCTGGCACGCAAGAACACGCTGCCGGCTCGACTCCAGAAACCACCTACTGCTGCTCGCTCGGGAACAGCCCAAATCCGTACAGCCGCTGCGTTGGAAGTGCCGCTCCTCACCAGCTCCACTTTCCAAAACCAGCACCTCGGCTGGACCGCACGCCCACAGCTCAGCGCGGCATCGCGTCGCCCGGCATCGCCCACACACTCACCTTCATGGTCGGCGGGGCGGTGAGCGGGGGGGACAGCGGCCGCTCTGGGACGGTCACATCCGAGCTGTTCAGCAGCTCCTGTTTCCTGAAAAACCAAACACAGGCTTGTGAGTTTCCCCCGTGCCGAGCAAGAGCGTGAGGTAGTAGATAAGGGCTTATCTGCCTTGGCAAAGCTGCGGGCGGGCTGCCTGTAAAATAATATCTTGAATCTGAGAGAAAACCAGACAGCATAAAAAGATGACAGAAGTCATCCAGAGAGCCCTATGCCCAGGGTGGGCTGGGATCCCTTGCTGCTCCTCCAAGCATCCGGGCTGCACTCCTAGGAGCCAGCTGGAGCTTGCCACAGGGCCAGGGTGCAGTGCAGCGCTGGCCTGGGTGCTGGTGCGGTGGTGCAGGGACAACAAGGATGGGTTTCTATGACAACCCATCCCCACAGATGGTTTCCCTCCATCTGGCATCCTCCCTGCCTGGGCAGGATCAGAGCCGATGGGCCTCCTGGGCATCATGGATAGTGGAGGAGGTGTCTGGCTTGGTGACACTGGCATAGTACCCAGGGACACCCCGGCATGGGTTTGGCAGTGCCCAGCCAAGGGCTCTTTGGCTCACCAGGCACCCAGTACTGGTGCTGAATTTGGGGGCAGTGAAATTTTTGGAGGATGTGAGACCCTGGGGAAATGGGAAGCAACCCGCACACCACAGACTTGCCACAAAAGCCCCTTTAAACCTCAAAAAGTCATGACCTTGCCCCTCCACCAATTATCTGACCAAAAGACCTCATCCCTTTCACACCAACAGCTTCCCAGGCAGACAACTGAGCCAACACTCACAGCAGCACCACCAGATGCTACTCTGGGAGTCAGAAAATCTGAGATTTAATTTCACTTCCTCTTGTCTCTGCCGGGTTAGTCCTGCAGAAACCGGGCCAAAATGTCCAACTGTTTATCTTGCAGTAACAAGGTTTGGTTACCATGGCAGCCCGCCCCGGGATAGCACGGCACGGCGTGCACGGCAGCCGGGCACCGATGCCTGCGGGGCCCTCTCCAAAACACGCAGCTCCTGCCAGAAGCTGGGCACCGACCCCCTGCAGTGCCTGCCCTCGCCACAGCCCCTCTGCCCCAGCTCCTGCCCACGCTGCCCTCCGCTGACAGGTCCCAGCTCTTGTGACAGCAGGTGACAACCACATGCTGGGCATGGGGGAGTCGTGGCTGCCAACAGCACGGGATGCGGCAGGGATGCAGTGGGATGCTGTGAGGATGTGGCGGGGATGCGGGGGGATGCAGCAGGATGTAGCGGGGATGTGGCAGGATGCAGCAGGGACACAGTGGGCACTACAGGCAGTTTTTCTACAAGCCCGTCAGTGCCACAGGTAGTGTGAAGATCCACCATCACCTCTGTGAGCAAAAGAGTGCCCATTCAGCTGCACCCCTGCTAATTAGAGAGTGAAGGTCTAGCTTCTGCTCTTCCCACCTGTGTGCACAACTGCTCCTGTTCCTGATTAAACTTTGCTCCATCCTCTGAAGTACACACATGTATATATATGTACATACACACACACACACACACACTGATAAGCATTCATGAGCCAGCTCTCTGTATGCTGGGGTTGCAGGAAGGTGCTGTGGCTCCTGCCCAGCTGCAGTCTCACGCTGCAGGGTCCCAGCCTGCCCTTCCCCACACCATGGCCCAGACCGGGGTCTGGCATCTCTGCATGGCGGAGCAGTGGTGAGCAGCTGGAGCCAGTGGCACCTCAGAGCCCGTGTCCCCACGGCCGGCACAATGAGATGTAGCTGGGGGGGCTGCCAGCTGCCAGCCTGTGCTGCTAACGTATGGCACATATGGAGATAGGAGCAGCAGGGAGCTGCAGCGCCTGTGGCTGCGGGAAGGAAGGGACAAACAGGACATGGATCCATAGACCTTATTAGTCAATGAACAAGGAACAAGAATTAATGGACTTCGGTTGTAGACAGGGGAACATCAGCTGGATGACATGGGAAAAAATCAGGGCTGCAGTTCAAGCCCATCAGTCTGTCCCAGTGTCATAAGAGCAGCCTGGGAGGGACATGGCGGGGATCAGTGTGGGGCAGGGTGACACACCACCGTGCCAGGCAGCACCACAGCCAGGACCAGCCACCAGCATGTGAGGATCCAGCTCACAGACCCGTGGGATCTGGCAGACCAAATCCTTTGGTTCCTGTAATTAATTGCTGATTGCATTTTTCAGACCAGGACTTATTTGTCCTGGACTCAGAGGATCCTGATGGGCTCCTCAGGGCAGCCACAGGCAGAAGGATGATGGGCTGCAAGGTGACAGAGTGGGAGGAGTGGAGAGGAAAACTGCCCGATGCTGCAAGGGGCAAAGGCAAAACAGGACCAACAGCATCCGTCCCCATCCCCATTGCACCCCAGGTCACCAAGGGCTGCGGCACTGCCCCGGCTGCGCCAGCGACACAACCGCAGCCGGAGTCACTGGGGAATTAGCGATTTGTGCCCAAACGTGAACCTGGAGCAAGGACATTTTACATTAAACCCATATATGTCTTTTTTTTCTTTCTTTTTTTAAATCAGAGCAGGTCAAATTTGCCTTACATTATTAAGCTCTTAGCAACTTCCAGTCTTCCAATGTAAGAAATGAATTAAAACACCGTGAGACAGTGTATATGGGCAATAGCAGAATTCACATCCTGCCCACCTATATTGTTAATCACGCTCCTTCCCCTTCTCCTCTCCACACACTCACCATGACTCCACAGCTGAAAAAACACCGAGGATGACAGATTTTTACTGTTTGCTCTTTGACTTTCTAGGACACTACAGCACGGCCTGATCTGGAGCAAATCACTCATCCTTCACTCTCCTTGCTTTGAGCCCCGAGCTCTGCCTGATTGCACTAATCTGCACGGTGGCCTCAAAGGCACAAAATGTATCAGACTTTGCAAAGATTAAAGTTACAGGGATGCACACAAATAATTTTATTTGATCTGGGATTTGTAGCAGGTTGCCATAGCATCATATTCTAAGTATTATAAAATCATTCAGACAACTTAACAACGTGTTCCTCTCTCACATGCTGATTGCTGCTTTGGGGCCAAACTGCTGGAACTGCTCCTGCCGTTCCGGGGAGAGCAAAACAAACCCATTCACCAGCCGCTGCTTGTAATTAGCCTCTGTGCACTGGAAATATGTTACATTAAACTGCAGCCACAGACTCAATGATTCACTCTGCCATCGGCTGTGGGGTCAAGGGCCACCAGCCTAATTCCTAAACAGATTACCCACATGGGATGATAAATGAATCATGAGGAAGATTAGCACGTCTTGATCTGTGCATTGGTGTGCTCGCATGGAGAAGCAGCCCCCGGGGACCTCCCCTGAAGCCGACACCATCACCAGCAGGAGCTCACAGCAGCTCCATGCTGTGACCTGGCCCCCGGCTGGCACTGGGGGTACAAGTCTCTGTGAAGCCTTAAAAGTTCCAGGCATTCATGCCTGACACATACAAGCATCACTGTCTCCATCACTTGCCGGATGGCCTCCTCACCCCATCGGGACTGGGACCCTCCCGAAACACTTGTGGCTCTTCCACCGAGTCCTGAACCAGGATAGTGCAGAGCAAGAAGAGAACATGACTCCTGCCTGAGCAACTTGAGTGCAGACATCACACAAGTAGGGAATTAGGGAGTGGGGGAGAGGACAGAGTGGGAAAGGACAGCAGGAATAGTGCGATAAGCTGAAGCCTGAGCTCAGCGCGCTCCAATAAATGGCTCCCCACTCTCCACAGAAGACATGTAGCTCCAACATCAACAACATCACCAAAGGTGACGGCACAGCACTTGATCCCCAGAGGCAGCACCCAGTGCCTGGCAAGCAGGCAGGTGCTCCACCCAGCCCTGACACTCCTGAGCCCACCCTGGTCACGGCTGGGTGTCAGTGCAGGGGACAAGTGAGAGCATCCTCCAGAGCTGCACAGCCAGACACCAGCTTTTCCAAAGGGCAACGTGGGCATCAGTTTTGTCATTTTATGTCTTCATTTTACTCATTAGGCAAATTATTACAGAAGGAAAATGAAAAATTAGAATCCTACATACTTAGTAAATCTAAATAAGGAAATACCTGAACGTAGTTATGAAGGTCCAAGTGCAGGGTTTCCTAACGGAGACGGCGAGATCATCACTGTCATCCTGGTACAGTTCTCATCTTTAGAGAATTCCTGATCACATCCCAAAGCACCTACAAATTCATATTCTGATAAATTGGGCAACCCCCACCGACACACTGAAATTCTGACTAAAACATCCCATTCTGTACAGGGCCAGGGCTGCTAGGACCCCTGGAGCCCCCTGAGCTTTCCCAGCTAACTCCCCACCTCCAGGCACACGCTTCCCTCCTGCTTTCTCAGCCTAAAGCTTAATGAAAATCTTCTGATGCTTCCCACCTTCTCGTTTCGTTCATCTGATTTACAAGACAGGCTCTAAATTGACACGGTATGTTCATATAAATCACACGTGGGAAGGGGAGATGTCAACATATTATGTGACACGGTGAAGTGTTCGGTTCTAAGTGGTGAGCTCTGCCTTGTGTTCCACTGTATAAATTGAAGACAGAGCACTGCAGGCTACCTTTATGCCTACGCTTAATTCCACAGATGAAACTTAGCCTAAGGAGGTGCAAAACTCTCGAAGCAACAAGTTCAGCCTGTCTAGATGCTGTATCCTTGAGAAGGACAGCAACGATTAACCTGTAAATTAACAGCCTCTATTTTTGGACTTATCATTTTTTTGTCCTTGATGGGCACCACCTTGCCAACTGCTCCCTTTTTAGTTTATTTAGTATTCAACACCCAGCGTCTAAAGTTTTCACAGAGGACTGTGCCTCTGTGCTGCTTTTCACCCTCGGGCCATCCTGGGGTATGTGGTGCGTTGGAGCCCTGTCGGCTGACCCTCCTTCTGCAGGGACTCCTCTCCATCCCTGCTCCCCACAGGTGGGTCCTGCACGGCTGCAGGTGAGCAGCCGGTGAGCGCCTGCCGATACCCCAGGTGCAGAGAAGGTCAGGAATGCTTGTCTGGCTGCTCATGAATTGCAAAGAAAAAACAACCAAAACTGGGATTTTTTTTGCAGCAGAGGCAAGGGCACCTCACTGAGATTTTATACTTGGAAATCTGCAGTGAGTACCCAGACGAAGCACCTTTCTCTGACTTTGAGCAGCTCTCCATCCAATCTGGGGACTCCAGGCAGGCAAGATCTCGCTGCATCATCACTCATCCCAGGGAGGACGTCTGCAGAGGACACGCACTGCTGCAGGGCTCCCACCGGCTTCAGACAGCCCTGGGCTCCCTGTGCATCCCAGACACAGGTTTCAGCCTGTGCACCCAGCGCCAGGAAGCTCTGGGGCTAAAAGAGGCACCGGGCAGAGCCCACATCAGGGAACAGCTTCCCTGATAAACTGATTTACTGTGTTATGTCCTGGGCTCAGGCCGGCCCAGCCCTGAAGCGTTACCTTCTTGCACTGAAGTGTCGGAGTCAGCAAAGAAAAAGTGCAGCGTTTTCTGGTCTAGATTTCTTGCAATAAAATTACACACTTGCGATTGCCAACCTGCATGGGAGTGCACACAGCCCCCCCGGCTGCACCGCCCGCGTGAGCAGGAACCACAGTCCTGCTCAGAGCAAGGTGACATTTAACTGCCAATGACTTTAGCTTTAATTACTCTCTGCACAGAGAATAAATATTGTTGAGAACAGTTCCGAGCATCCCGCACAGCTGCCTGGGCTAGCTCTGGGGGTCACTGCTGCCCAGGGGGGCTCTGGGGGTCACTGCTGCACTAGGCATTGCCCCAGCCTGTGTCCCAGAACCCATGAACACGGAGTTCTTTCCAGCAGGCCAAGAACTTCCCACGGGGTCTGGCCAGGAAAGTACGGCTCAATATGCAAATAATGGTGGAAAGAAATTTTTTTATCATTTACAAATTTTGTCATCTGACCTCACTTTCAGGAGCAGAGGGAAGCGGTGACTTCCTGCAGGATTTGGGTAAATCAGCCAAGGCACTCTTCAAGAGCAGAAGGCTCGTCTGATCCGATTCCTGACAAACACAAGCCAGAGAGCCTTGGGCAGCCTCTTCTGAGCTGATTCAATAATTTGCAAATTGCAGAGAACAGCTCCCAGAAACCAGTGTCTCCAACCGCCGGCAGAACCGACGCCAAAGAGCGAAGGGACACTGTCCCTGCCTGAGCACACACACCCAGGGAAGGGAGAGGAGAGAGGGAAGCTGTTCCCACAGATGTCCCACTGAGACAAACAGGGATTCAAACTTATGTCAGTAGTACACAGATTTCACCCGATGGCTCCAGGAGACCCGCTGGTGCGTGTTCCTGCTGCTCCCCTCCGGGTCGAGCACACAGGACAGGCGCTGCTGGAGGGAGCACAGTGAGCATCACCCCAGCTCTGCGAGGGGAGCTTGGGGAAGTCAGTTTGTTGTGCTGCACTTTGCTGGGCTGCTAACAAGAAAGGGACATCAGCCCCTGGGGACTCTGCAGCTGCCACCCATCCTGCCAGACTTGCATATGGCTCATGGAAAGCAAAATTCAATTGCAAATGCAGAACAAAGCCTGAATGTAGGAGGAAAAAAAGAAAATAGGAGCAGGTGGAGGAACAGAGTCCTTTTTGACGATGCCGCTAGCAGTCCCTTCCTTTTCCTGCAGATTATGTCACTTTGATGGCCCTGGCAGCTTGCATAAGACGAAGCAACTGCTGTAAAGTACTGCTTGAATTCTTGCAATTGCTCCCATGAAGGCTCCTCACTCCACAACAAACAGGAAAAAAGACTCCTCGGGGTCTTGTTCTCCCCTTGAGAAGTCTGTGTGACTCTCGCTGTCCTCAGTAAACCCTGCAGCAAGAACTACACTGGGAGGGTTTGTGCTCAGCATGATGGTGGGGAAAAAAAATTAAAAAACCAAACAGACTCACACATCACTGGCCAGATTTCTATGAGAGTTCAGAGACAGATTTCTTCTCAGCCCTCAAGTGTCATGCTGAGCTCATTCACAGAAATCTAGTACCTGAGGGGAAGATGACTCTGGGGAAAGTTCTGCTCAGTGTGACTTGTTTTAAAACTCTCCCTTCCCTCCCTGACACATTTTGAGGCAAGTGCAAGATAGTCAGTGAGTTTCAGCAGGACAACGTTCAAAGGAGCATCCAGGTCCCCACCAGCAGCACAAATGTCCCAGCACTGGGATGCTCCCTAAACACAGCAGGAGAAGAGGCTCCAGACCACAGAGCGCTGGGGGTCACGGGAGCCCTCGTTGCCCCCAAGCCAGCCAGCCCCTCCAAAACTTGCTGGCCTGTAGCTGAAGCCGAAGGCCCACGGGCAAAGCTATGGCAAGGATGGACCTGAGCTAAACGAGCCCAAACCCAAGTAGCATCAGCAGGGGCAGGAATGGCCAAGCCCAGTGAGGTGCCCCAGCACAGCCCCTGTACCTATGTCCCAGATGGGGCAGGGGACAATGGGGGGCCACAGCCATGGGACGGGAGCCACAGCTGTGGGACGGGAGGACAGAGGCACAGCCATGGGACAGGGGTCACAGCTGTGGTCACAGCTCAGCTCAGGTGAGCCCCTATCTCTGCTGTTCATGTAGGACCATCAGGACTGACAGGTTGTTTTTCTCCACCTGTTCATCTTTGCTCATCTACCTAAAACCCCATCAAAGGAGAAGAAAATATCCCAAAACATCAACAGCATATGAACTATCCAGAAAGGCCACCAGTAACAAATGCTTCACTTAAATCCTGCTCTCAAGGGTTACCTTGGTGTCTAAGGCAAAGCACCTGCAGCAGCAGCACCAAAAATTGGGATATGGACCCTACAACCTGAAACTGTGGGTGGGTGAAGGGCTAAAGCTTCATACCTAATAGCTGGACCCTGATTTCCAGGCTCAGGGATTTGTGGCAAATGAGGGCAATACTTTACAATAAAAATTCCAAATAATCAATTCTTCATCATATGGTTTTGGTACAAAATCACAAATTTAACAACAACAACCACCACAACAGCCAAAAATATAATAATAATTAAAAAATTAAAAATCCAAAACAAAACCCCCCTTAATCTGTAGCAATGCTCACATCGCTCCCACCCCAACCAACAGCATCCACTCTGCTGAGGTTTGGGTGCGTATTTCTTACTATTTTTAACAACAAAGTTGCCTGAGCAGCACAGTCCTGGAGGAGACAGAACTCCCTGAGCGTGGACACAGTGTAAATCAGAGCAGGGCGAGTGGAACTGCAGCTCCCAAGCCGAGCGGGGGGACGCGAGCCGCGGGAGCAGATGCCAGCTAACACAATATTCCAAACGCGCTATTTCCTCCCGACACAAAGTTGAACACTGAGTACAGTCCGCGGCTTAGTCAATGAAAGACGAAACCATTTGTCAGCTGTTCCCGGCGAAGGGACAAAGCTGCTGGGCCGAGTTACGGCAGTTCTGCCAACACGCAATCCCCGGACGAGAACGGTCCTTCTCGGTCCGCCACGGCAGAAGGAGCAGGCGTCAGAGTTCACCCTGCTCGGACAGGCGGCATCCCTGCACGTCCATCTATACATGCACATCCGTCTATACATGCACGTACATCTATACATGCACGTCCATCTATACATGCACGTCCATACACACACCGTCAGCGGGTCGCGGTTCTCGCGGTGCCCGCTGTCCAGCTCCGGGGCAGTGCCGCCGGCTCGCACACACACACCCCACGTCCACCCAAATAACGGCCCCCGCGGAACCCCCGACCTTCCTTCCTTCCCCCCGGCTCGCCCAGACGCCCCTGCCCCGGACCAACCCCGCGGCTGCCGAGCAGCACCGAGAGCTCTGCTCCGCCGCCCGCACCGAGAGAGCACCGGGAGCCGCCAAGGAAGCAGCGGGAGCTGACACGAGAGCAGCAGGAGCCCGAGAGAGCGCGGGGAGCACAGGGGAGAGCACGGGGAACCCACAAGAAACCACCGGGAACACGGGAACGAACACCGGGAGCCCCCGAGCGCGCAACGGGAGCACACGACCGAGCAGCGGGACCGGCCCGCGCGTCACCTGTTCTCCGCGCCGTGCCTGCGGGAGCGGTGCAGGAGCCCGATGAGCACCACGGCCGCCCGGACCCCCGCCCGCCGGGACCGCAGCCGCCCTCCCGGCCGGGACATCGCCGCTCCCGCCGCCGGTCCGGCTCCGGCTCCGGCCCCGCGCCGCCGCACCTGCGG
>WTSP01012788.1:0-46095 GCA_025331215.1 Actenoides lindsayi | reverse complement strand
GAGCAACCTGCTCTAGTGGGAGGTGTCCCTGCCCATGGCAGGGGGGTTGGAAGGAGATGATCTTTAAGGTCCCTTCCAACCCTGACAATTCTACGATTCTATGACAATGACAAAGATGCAGACATCAAATGTCAGATTACGTATGCGAAGAAAGACAGCACCCTGTTGGAAAAACCTAACAGTGAGCTTCATTAAGTGTTATGTGAGAATACATTTACTGGACATCTTTTAGCTAAGCATTCAGTAGGAATTATTGCTGGCATAATAAACTACCTACAGGTTATACATTCATTTATATAAATAACATTTTGGGCATTTCAGACACGATCCTTTAACCTAAAAATGGTATTTTGTCATTCCTCGATGTTTAGGATGTGCAGGTGTGGAGTGGCCTGGAAGGAGATACATGTAACACACTAAATGGCTCTAGGATGAAAAAAAAACCCATCACAGAACAAACAGATAAACATCAGTCAAGATCACAATACAGGGATCGTTTCTATAATGCACAATCAAAGCAAAATTACTAAATATCAGTATTATTTCAAATAGACTGCCAGTCTATATTGTCAGTCTAACCAATGTTATCTTCACATTTCTGAATTCTGATGAAAAAGAAATTTGCTGACATATTTTCTGTCTTTCCTTATGCCATGACAATCTGTGAACTTTTTTTTACAAGACTACAATTGAAACACACCAAATTCTTCTAACCCTATCCCTTAAAAAAAATAAAGAAATATTTTTTAAAAGATAGCTGTGAAGTCCAAGTATGTGAAATCCATTACGATTACACTGATGGCATTCATCTTGATGTGACACAGGTTGGTGAAGTGCTTACATTCTCTGCAAAGAGCATCTCTTTATGTCCTAGTGTCAGCTCCAACTGAAGTTGGTCCTGCTCCCTGCTCACACATTACCCTGCCTGGGCTGAGGTGGGACTGCTCTCTGCCTGGTGGTGCCATAGACTCAAGACTTCGTCCAGGTTGAAATAAACGTTTCCTGAGATAGTGTATCTAACTCAAATTCCTCCCCCAGACAGGTTCTGGGTGTCCCAAGCGGCGGGATCGGTGTGACTGAGCGGCTGGGAAGGAGATGCCAGAGGCAACTGGGAGCTGCTTAAATTGACATGGCTCTTTCAGTTACACTTTCAACTTCTCTTTACAGAACTTCTGGCTTTGCCCACCAAAGCCAATAAGCAATTAAAAAGTAACTGTGACCGAATCATTGATACTTCCTTGAAGCTGCAGGTTGGCTCTTTCAGGTTGGAGAGAAAAGTTGACCCGGGCAGTCATTCTGATGGCAGCAAAGTGCCTGGATTTCAAAGACAGGTTCAGAACCATCTTAGGTAAATTATGACAGTCAAAGAATCCTGACTGCGTGGTCTTCTCATGAATTGCTTTTGATCTTAGCACTGAAATTAATTTGGTTCCTATCAGGGACTGATACCAATTTGATTAGAACCGGTGTAGTTAAAGTGACAGACTTTATAGCACGGTGTTTTCAGCCTCAGCTAACAAATACAGCACCCCGACCCTGGCACAGCAAGAAGGCAACACCTCCTCCTCATCGCCCTCCTCTTCCAGCCCACCAGCTTCAGTAAGCCCTATCAAGAGCAGAAGCTGCTTATATCATCTTTATGTCACCCAGGACTACAATCCAGTTCACTCACCCCTCTGATACACTTCCTTACATGATCAGAGACAAGGGGTATAAACAGTAATAAATTTTTGGTAAAACATTTCAAAGCTGCTTATGGCTCACTCGAGAACCAAGAGAAAACAAGTGTTTGTCCAAATCCACACTGTAAGAGTTCCACGGAGATTCTCAGCTTGTTTAGAAACAACTCCCTCCAGTGGCTTCCGTTACTCAACACGCTCATTCCAAATGTCTTCCTGTTTGTAATCAAACTTCTACCTTCAAAAATACTTATTTCAAAAATAAAGGAAGCACTTTTGGCTCTTTGAGTATACTGACCAAAGGCAGGATTTCTTCCAGAGGCTTCACAGCAGAGTTATCCTCAGTAGATTTTACACTTGCCCATTCATTTATCTTACTATTCTGTCAAATATTTTTCTCATTGACCAGAGGTTTTCCAGCAAAGCACATGTCTCTGTGAACGGGCGTAACAATGGGTTAGCTGTCGAACCAGAAGGTTATTAACTGTGGGAAGAGAAACTCCTATTTCAAACCCCGACAAGACCCGTAAAACATATGCAAGAAGCAAAAGGAAACAGAACTCAAAACAGGAAGGGGGTGTTGCTCGGTATTTCGACAAAGGAAATATAGGATGACAACTGAAAACCTGCATAAGCAACAGGAGCATCAGAAACGTTGCGTTCTCTGCACTGGATTCTGATTTTGAGAGCTGCACGAAATAACTTCCGAGGCAAATCTGACAGGCTGCTGGAAAGCAAAAGCCCGCGCGAGTAAATATCACCAATCTTTCTTAGGCAGAGATAATAGTTATTTGACTTTTGTGGGGTTTTTTTTTTTAAACCCAGGAAATCACTGTCTGGCTTCTCTTCATTCCATGAACAGGGCTGAACACTTGACCCGTATGGACCTGTTACCAGTCCCGCCATTCTGCCACCACAGTGAGTCCCGTGAGATTAACGTGGCGTTTCCGCTCTTATGTAGCACACTGTTTAATAGTTTCTCACAGGAAAAAAAAAAGAAAAAGAAGTAAAAATGGGTCAACCCATTACGTAACTTCAGAATATAAGGGGGAGGGGCGTTATAGATGTGCTTCGAAATACACTGAGGGGTAATCTCTTCTGACGCTGCTGTGTAAAACACCGAGCAGCCGTGAGACACAGGTTGAAACACCTCCGCTAGCAGAGCGGATGGCATTTCAGGCTGACGGGAACTGACAGGATGGGGGCATTTCAGACAAGACGGGCAGCAAGGCTTCCCGGCACAAGAACCGCTCCAACAGACGGAGCGGACCCAACGTGGACTCGTGGCGTTCGAGCGTATCCCTGGTAAACGCGCACGCAGCCCCCGCTCGTTACCTCCCGGCAGCTTCTGGTTTATTTCGCCCAAGCGAACACGCGGCACGGCGCCCCGCTTCCGAAGTCGGAAGATGTCACGTTAAAGAATAACTGACGCAAGGGACGCGCTGTCGGTAAACAGCGGCGTTTCGCCGCCGGCTGCTGCGTCAGGCGCCCGGCGGGCCCGTCCACCCACCCCCCCCCCTCCCGCCCCCTCGGCCAATGAGGGGCGCTGCCGGCAGCCCCGCGGCGGCGATTGGCCAGCGCGCCGGCCGTTGGGCGCCCCGCGGCCAATCGACGGCGCCGACCGAGCCCCGGCTCCTCCCCCCTCCCGCGGCCGCTGGGGCTGGGGGCCGCCGCAGCCGCCATTTCCCCCGGGACAGGGGGCGGGAAGGCTGACGGCCGCCAGGGACCAGCTCCCACCCCGAGTAAAAGTCGGGTCGTCTTTCCCCCTGCGAAGGGCCGGCAGCAGCCGCCCGCCCCTGAGGTCATGTTTATTCCAGCAGAGAGCGAGCCGTCTCCGAGCCTCCAGCAAGTCACCGCTCGCCCGCCCCCCCGCCGCAGCCGGGCAGGAAGCGTGGGGCTGGGCGGCCTCTCCCAACGGTGGGGCGGGGGCTCGGCTCGGCACGGAGCCTCCACCCGCAGGAAATGGCGCCGGCACGAGGTGAGCCCTCATGGCGGTGGAGGGGGAGCTCGCGGCCCCGCTCCGGTGCTGCGTCTCCGCGGCCGCGGTCGCTCCGGGCGCCCCAAGGCTGCCGGCTGGTAGCGGGAATGCGGTGGTTTAGCAGCCGACGAAGCTCGCCCTGGGGCCGTGGCGGCGCCGCTCGACGCTGGGGAAGGGCCTCCTGCGAGGGCCGGCGGCTTTCGCCCTTGCTTCACTCGCGGGTCGCGTGAAGAAGGCCCCGCGGCGGCGTGGGGAGGGTGCGCAGCCCCGGGGAGCCGGGCCGGGCCTTGTCTCCTCCGAGGCGCGGCCTCCACGCTCCCAGAGCAGGAGCCTCCTGCGGGGCTCTCTGTGCTGCCGGCCCGCGGCTCTCGGCGTTACCCGCCCAGCGCCCTGCGGGCTCTGCCGCCGCCGTGGGCACCTCTCGTGGGAACGCCCGCGGCCCGTGCCCCAGGCGGCAGGTGAGCGCTGCCCGGCCCCTTGCTCCCTGGGCTGCCCGCTGGCGGGACTTGGCTCGGGCAGCGCCTGCAGCAGCGTGACCGGCCCTGCCCGGAACGGGGCTGCCGGTGGGTTTGGGTTTACGAAGGTGCTTGAGACTTGCTGCTGCGGTCTTTGTGGTGCTGTGTTTAAGCCACAGCTTTGTGTCTGCAGAAAAAACACTTTTATTCAGCTCCAGCTGTGGGATAAAGACTCTTTTGGCAGAAAGCGCGGCCCCTGACAGCCGTTTTCTGAAGCAGTTTGCGGCCTCGGTATTGCTTGCATCAGAACGAGTAAAGCTTAAGACATAAGCCTGCGTGGAGAAGGTTTAAGTAAGCTGGGGCTGGGACAGCTGTGTCCACGTGTGTACTGGCAACTGAGCACGCCAGCAGAAACGCGAGGGAGAGGAAACGTAACAAAAAGTCAGCGTTGTGTCTTGGGCTGTTGCTGTGCAGGGAGTCAATGGAGTCCAGATGCTGAGCTGGAGGGGAAGCAGAGCCTCCCCTCTGCATGGTCCCTGGCTGCTTTGCTGTGTGTTGTTCATGGGTAATACTGGTTGTCGTTGGAAAGCAGAAGCACGCGGTTACAAAGGTACAGCTGAGTTTGAGGGTAGGAATAGGGAATTGCCTGCCAGGCCAAGACGGCAGGCTGGGGGTTAGGCTCTGCAGTCTCCTTTAGGAGAGCACAGTCAGTCCCTGAACCTTCCTGGGAGTTTCTTGCAGGGATTCATCTGGAGGACTAAGAAAGTGGAGCCAGTGACATGATGCTGACCCCACTGATACTATCCTCCTAAATTAAATGGTGGAAGAGCAAGGCCTGCCTGTGAGATAAAGTCAGGACCTACTTCATCTACCTACAAGGTTTGAATGTCAGTTAGAGGGAGCGAGTTAAAAGTCAGGTAGTTCTGTCGAAAATGTTGGGTGTGTTTGGTTTGAATCAAACACACCAAACTGTGTTTCAGGGCTGTTGTGTTGCCTGTTGTTGTATTTGCGCTTTTGACATTGACTCACCTGTGTGTTTTTGCTCACAGGCCCCTGGGTCTTTTTGTTCTCGGCTCCAGGACTGGGTGAGGAGGGACTCTGGTTGTGCCCAAGGATTGTGGTAGCCACACTGCCTGTCTAGCCATGGAAGGTTTGTGAAAACCCATCTGATAACTGGTGCAGCCTTGTGAAAGGGCTTCATGAGATGCCCTCCAGTGGTAACAACATGTACTGGTATTTTAAATCAAGAGGGAACAGAGGGGAATTGGAAAAAGGGATCCTTTTTGCCCACTCTCGAGGGGTTTGAGGGGAGCTTCTAAGCCCAAGGGCCTTTGGCCAGCCCTGGCAACGTTGCCTACTGGGAGAGGTGTGGTTGGGAGTATGCCATCCTTCAGTAGTTGGTGCTGCTGCAAGCTCTGCAGGGCAGCCTGGATCACCACTGCAGATCAGGGCAGCAATGCAAACCACCACTGCAAATCAGGATTCACGTGGTCAGTAACAGAGGCATGAGCTCCTGTCCTTCACAGAAGATGAACATGCTGTGTGCCAGTAAATGCACATAGTGAAAAGCAACAGGAAGAAAACCACCAACAGGTACCAGGAAAAAAGCATCTTGCAGCACGTAACCCCCTGTCAGAGACAAGGATAACTTGTTTTTAACTGACTGTTGTCCTTTCACATGATCTAGTTCAGCAGTGAGACACAATTCCTGTGGAGCAGCCAGAGATGAGAACTGGTTTTGCCTCATCGGATTCCAGATAAACCAAACACACTTGGTGTTAGTCTGCTCTGGTGCTGTGCTGGACCTGTTAATGCCCTTTAGCTTCAGACCTTCAGTAGGAAGCTCTCATTTTACTGTCAAATACAGCTTCCAGTTCTGCACAGGGCTTGGCCCTTATCATCTCACAGATGTACTGCACTTCTCCCTGTCTGGTGGACTTAACAGAGAAAGATGAGGCTGATGTGAACTTCCAGCATCTGATCAGTGGACCCTGTGGTGGAAGCGGTGGCCTCCCTGTAAAGGACATAGATAAAGGAAATTCACAGTGACAGCTGGTTTTAAAAAGATCAGGTTGTTCCTGCCTTTTCCTTTGCTATATAAATATTTAAGTGACGGGGTTGGGATTCCTAAGGGGGGAACTGCTTGGGTTGTTGCCGACAGGTGAAGCTTTTATAAACAGAAACATGCAAACTCATTTCCCAGACTGCTTTTAACCTAGTAGCCAATTATTTGTTCTTTTTTTTTCCAGTTAGTTCTGTTCCTGCCTTAGCTGTCCTGTACCAGGCCTGGCGATGAGAACCGAGTCCTAGTCTGCTGAGCAGGCTGCTCGTGCTCAGCCACCCAGCCTGTGTTCTCCAACAGATTCCTCAAGCTGGCGATGGAATGATGGAGCAGTGTGGTACCTGTAGAGTCCCACTCCAGGGGTCTCCAAGCACTTTGCATTTGGCTCAGGAAATTTGTCCTTGCAGCAGTCTTGCAAGGGGGTTGTGAAATCCTGGGGACTCCCAGGGCAATTCACCGGTTGAGAAATACTTTGGAGTGGATTATTCTGTCATCGGAGGTGAATCCTGGTGCCAGGAGACAGGTATGGTTTCAGCACTTGAGGTGAAAGCTGTTGGTGGGGAGTGGTGGGACTGTTCACAACAGAACATCTGCTTTCATCAGAAGCATTGGGTTTCCCAGCAGCCTGTGTGGCTTTTTTGGGAGGTTCAGACATCCTCATACCTCTGCTCTGATAATTGCATGTTTTACCCTTTCAGCTGTCTACGTGAGGAGCGTGGCTCTCGTTTTTAGGCAGATAAAGGTAAAACATGTTCCAGTGTGTGGAAGTTGGGCCCTAAATCAAGCCATACATTTTAAAGCAAAGAATAGTGCTTTCCTCACCACGTCGTTCCCTGGCACTTAAGATGCTGTTCTCTGTTACAGCCTTGCCAGTGTCAGCAGGCCTCACATGGCCACCTCCTGCCCTCTGCATTGGCAGTGGTTGCTGACTGAGTCACTGGTTTCTGGAGGACACAAGTTGTGCTCACTGTAAGATGTAGCAACTGAAAGTCCCTGGCCTGCCTTACAGGAGGTCTGACAAAGTGACAGCAACAACCCTTTCTGCCCTGGAAGCCTCTGAATTCCTGGTGGGCTAAGAAATGGCCCTGAAATTACATAGCTCAGTGTCACTAAACCCATCTTCCTTTGAGACTTGCAAAGCAGATATCTGAGAGCAGGTGAATCACTGCCCTAATGACAAATTCAGCTCCTGGGTTTATGGTTTCTGCAAAGCCTGTTTTGTTTAAAGTTACTTGGGGAAGAAGAGACAAGCTTTTGGCACACGATTCTACACCAAATCTCTCTTCAGTTTTGCCAGGCTGTGTTTATTTGTAGACACCTGTGTATTGTAGAGGCTGCAGCCTGTTCCCGGCTATTGCCTGGAATGGAAGGGATTTTTGTAATGAATGTGCAATAAAACTGTGGAAAAGCTTCTCTTGTTAGTGACTCTTGATTGAATTCGGGTAGTTCTGACACAGATGAATGAGGCTGCTCAGAGCTAGACAAGCCTGCTTGACAGGCAGTGTCTGACTGCCTGCTGTCTGGAAATGACACCTCCAGCTGGTGCTGGGCCAGGGTACTTCCAGCCTCCCCAGACATTCAAGGGCACAGCATCAGGGGTGAGGATTCTTCAGTGCTGAGGGCGAGAACAGAGTGTGGAGGTATGATACACCCCAGTGGGGGCGAGTATGGCCAAAAAGAGCAAGCTGAAATGCTGCTTTTGGTTTCTCTGGGGGGGCAGTCAAGCACTGCCAAAGGCCTCGGGTTGGTTTTTGTTTTTTCCCTGGATGAAATGAATGAAAGAAGGAGAAGCTTTGGCATTCTGTAAAAATGTCTTTTAGTAAATTCCAGACTGTGGAGCATGCTGGGCATTTTGAAAAGCCTGCCTGTGTATGGAGGGCACTAACACTTCACACCCAGGGGAGGCATGTTTGATTATCCTGTGTCACAGATTCTGTGTAGCAACAAGAATACTTGATTGTGAGATCAGCTTCATGGTTGGGAGCGTTTTCAGCTCTATCTAGCAGCTCTGTACAGCAATAATGCCTTTTGCTATTTTTGGGGTTTCTTTTTCTTTGAATTTTTAGCTCTTCAGCAGACACAAGAGTGGAATTAATGATTGCTCTGGAACATGGGAGTTTCCTAAGCATCAAATGGGTACTGGGGGAACCAGTGATAGAGCTGCCACTGCTACTTGGTGACAGTGTCACCTCTGAGAAGGATGGTGTCCATTTCTAACTGGAGAATTCTGGGATGCTGATGGATCTTGTGCCCATAATGGTTTTCTGCTAAGATCCTACCGAAGAGGACAGAAACTGCTATAAGGGCTCAGGCCTGGCAGCTGAGGTTTGGGTCAGGGTTGCTTTGCTCTCCTTCATTTTCCTTCGGTGTGGGTTACACATAGATGTGGTAGCTGCAAAACACAGGCTATGGGAGGGCAGTCCATGGGGGTAATGCAATCCCAGTATGTATCCGTAAGATACCGGGTGTTTCCAAAGCAAAGCAGGGGTGGACGTAGTGCTGGAAGTGTGAGGTGAATGTGTAAAGGTGCTGGGCGATGTCTGCATTGAAAAATGACAGGCTGCAGTTCTCATAGTCCAGCAGGATGCCAATCCTTCTGGGGGGGACTGTAATTCTGATGTCTGGTGTCATCCCACTGTGCAGGAATTCGTACTTGTGCCTGTAGGCAAGAAAGAGAGAGAACCTGAGGGTACCCTGGCTGCTCTCAGAGGGAAGCGCTTCGTGTACATAGGTGTGTTCAGGGTATGTGTCCTGCTTCCCAGTCCCATCCCTGCTCTGTGCCCTGTGGCTGCTGCCCTGGTGCTCTCCACTCCGCTGTGCTTGCTCAGGAAGTGAGCTCTGCGATTCCACGCAGCCTTGTCCCCCAGCACTCAGACCTGCCCAGCCAGCCCCTGTAACAGGCCTCTTGTTTCACACGCCAGTCTGGCTGCGAGGGGCTGGGTGGTAGCCCTGAGGTGTGGATGAGGTCAGAGCACAGCATGGGACTTTGCAGTTTTTCCATCTCTGAGGGCAGTGTGGATGGATGGTCTGTAAATCAGACAGTGCGCTCTTGCCGCTAGGTTTAGCCTGGAGTTGTCCCTTCCTCCATAAAGGAGCTGTGCTCTGTTAGGCCAGTTAGGCTCACCCTGGAACAGCACTGGTCATCTCCTCAGCTTTGCCCCTAGATGGCTGTAGGCACTGCCAAAGAGGGAGTTGGTGAGATGACTCAGTCCTGTCCTTCCAGGCCCCACTACACTGCCCACTTGCTTCCTGAGGTACTGAGCCCTCCTTCCTGCTAACGTTGCGGGAACTGCTCGCACCCAACTTCACAGCATCAGCGAGGGACTGGAATCCCTTGGGCAGAGGCTGCCCGACTCGGTGTGGCTTAGGCATCTTCCAGACTATTGGACATCATTTTTCAAACCCCACTCTCTAATGATGTTTCTGGCTGCTTTTCCTCCAAGACCTCCCTGCTCAGCCAGGGCAGTGTTGATGGAGAAGTTCCAGTCTTTACGCTTATTTACTAGAGGGTGACATCTTCTAATTGTGATTCCTGGACTGTGGATTATTAGAGGCCAGGAAGGTGCTCTGTACATAAGCAGCTTTGTCATAAGTGTAGCCCCTCTTCTTCCCTGTTTGAGTAATGCTGAGGTCCTTTAACAGTTACTCAAACGGCTCCCTAGTGTAGCCCACTGCAACCAAAACATGAGACTGCTCTGGGAATGTGCCTTTCTGAGCAGAACTGGGGAGACTTGTTCAGCTGAAGTGAGTTATCTGGCATTTCACAATGGCCAGCTTCTTCTCTAACCACCTCATCCATCCACATCACTCAAACCTGAGGAAATTTCCCTGCAGATGTGAGTATGACAGTGACTTAAATTGAGGAGTTGCCCAGCTGCCTTTTCTCTCTGAAGTCAGTGCTCATTGTGGCCTTTCAGTTCAGTACTTAAAGGGGGCCTATAAGAAAGATGGGGATGATCTTTAGCAGGGCTTATTGTGACAGGACACAAAAGGGGTGACAGTTTAAAAGAGGGTAGATTTAGATCAGATAGAGGGAAGAAATTTTTTGCAATGAGGGTGGTGAAACGCTGGAACAGGTTGCCTAGAGGTGGCAGATGCCCCATCCCTGGAAATATTGAAGGCCAGGTTGGACAGGACTCTGAGTAATCTGATCTAGTTAAAGATGTCCCCACTCGTTTCAGGGGGGTTGGACTGGATGACCTTTAAAAGTCCCTTCCAACCTAAAACATTCTATGATTCTTTGATTGCTCTGAAGAATGAGAACAAACCTCAATGTACCTCTTAGCTCAATGTAGCAAGGAAATGACATTAGCCTGCCTGCAGTGTACGGGAGTCATTAGCTTTAGTGGGTTTGGGCTCCCTCATTAAGCAGCATTTCTTGCTGTGTGGGAGGTGAATGCCAGCACTGCTGAGGAGCATGGCTATGCAGTGGGCCAACTGCTGCAGAGCTGAAAGCAGCAGGCACCTGGGGGGAGCATGTGCTCCAGCCAACTGAGCTGCATCTAAAGCCTCCCTGCATACTGACAGGCAGATTTGGGCCCATGCTATGACGTCCTTACCATGTACTGACTGTGCATGCTGGGGACACTCAGGTCATGTCCAGGCTCTCTGTTCAAGGGCACCCAGCAGCACCCTGGCAGCTCTTGCAGGCTGAGCAGTGAGCCATTCAGACAGGCAGTAGGCAATACTCAGGGATGCCTGGGAGTGGGTCTTGTTTTCTTGATCATGGCTGCTTCACGGTGTGCCTGAACCTCACATGGGGCTCAAAGGCAAGGATGCCAACTAATATAATGGTGTCTGGAGGAGAGCCAGGAGGTTCAGTTGAGGTATAAGGGGCTCTGCATGCAGGTATGGCTGTTAGGTACTTTCATAGGTAGAAGAGAGATCAAAACCAGTTGCGTGCTACTGGGTTTAGCCAGATACATAGTTTCTAGGTTACACAGATCTATTAGTCTCCATCTTCTCACTGGGGTTTCAGTGATCTAAACAAAAGCCTTTACAGCTAACTCCTATCAGGCAGATTTTATCCAGATCTGTTCCTGGGAGTGCCTGTTTCAATGTGAGAATGTCATTAAGCAGGAGGATTTGCTTAAAGGTTCCAGCATCCTTCCAATACCAGTTCACAGTGCTAGAGGTGGAATGCCAGAGGTGGAATGTCAGAGACCCCTGGTTAGGTGCTTGTTCTGGGTTTGATATAAAGTCTCTGTCTGCCGCCCACAAGTAGGAACTCTGCTGCTCTGTCTGCAGGTGTACATGTAGGAGGTGTTCCTGTAGGAGACCTGTAGCCTCCACAGCCCTTACCTCGAGGGTGTGATGATATGCCTCATGCACCAGGATGAGTTGTTTGCCCCCAGATAACCATGTCTTGGAGTGTTTTCAAAAGCCACGCCAATTCTGTACTCTGAATCTTCCTCAACTTCCACCTCCCAGTAATGCTTTCCTGGAAATGGGATCAGACTGCCCAGGATCCCAATACACCTGTGGAGACAGACAGGAATATGTGCTTTGGCAGGGACTCTCTGCAATGCTGTTTACAATGTTTAGGGATGTGAAATAGCTGGACATTACGTATCAATAAAGAAAAGCCACTTTTGCTGTCTCCTTAGAAGTGCAGCACGGATTTTTGACTACAGCAGAGTGTACATGCTGGGGACCTGACACAGAACCTGCAGGCTTCTTTGTAACACCGACCCTGGTTTTACCTGTGGGTAGCTTTGTAAAAATGAGTGCCCTGGGCACTTTGAGGAATAGGGAGTGCAGCATTCTGTGCTGCCTGGCTTTTCTGGGAAAGTTATTACTTGCTAGAATAGAGTGTGCTCTGGTGAACCCCAGTATAGCAGGAGAAAAAAAGGCTACAGATTTCATGTTTTCTTCTCAAACAGCTCAGGGATTTAAATGGCACTCACCACCAGGAGCTGAGCGCTGTAACAGCATGAAACTCCAGGGGCAGCTGGAAAGGAGGAGACCTGCCTGTGGTGTGTTTGGAGAGACGAGCAAGACTTGAACACAGCAAGAGAGCTTGGAATATGCTCTAGGTACCTGGGCTATGAAAAGTTTTAACACTGGTCTGTGGTTCCCAGCCTTTACAATAGGAACCATATAGAAGGTAACTTTTCAAAGAGCTGTGTAGGAGAGACAAAGGCAATATACCACAAAGAGAACCTTCAGTTTGGCTTACAGGCAGTCTCATGGTCAGAGGAGCTGGGCACTTTTGAAGATGGAAGGCTGCAAATACATAGGTTCTGAAGCAAGACAGTTGGGCAAGATAACCCATGCCAAATGTTTCTGAAACACCTAACTTGACTGAAGAGGGCAACATGAATCCTGTAATACTACACCCCAGCTTTTCCTCAGGAATAATACACAGTGTATTAGCTGTCATTGCATCACAGGGGATAGCAGGTTTCAAAACACACCTTCAGTTTTGGATGAGGAGTCACACACACAGGGTCATCTAAAGCTGTACATTACGACGGCAAAGGATGTTGCTGGCAGACACTGGGTTGGTCTGCCTCCAGGTGATGCTGAGAAAGAGCTGCACACAGCATTTGGAGGGTGTAAGGACAGGTGTGCACAGCACGAGAGCTGTAGTCTGTGCTACCTCAGCAGCAATCACTTAAAGCAAGCGTACGGTTCATTGCAAGCGCATGCAGATGTCTTGGGAATAGCTTAAAGACTGCTGGAATCAGGACTCGGAGAGACTGTGTTGCTACAGCTTGAGAAGGAAAAAGAATGATGCTGTAAACATCTGTGGAGAAAATCCTACAGTAGTAATGAGAGATGCAAAGCCATGAAGGCAAACCGGAGTCAGACCACAGGAGCTGCTGTGGTTAGGAAACACATTAGACTTTGATGATCACACAAACTTCACAAAGAAGAGACTGCAGTGTAATTTCCTTGCAGTGTTAGTGTTAATCATTTCAGCTGGGGAGAATTTTCTTTTCTTTTTTTCCACAATATCTTGGCATGATAGAGATTTCTGAAAGTTCACATTGGCATCAAAAATGCAGCCTGGGAGTTCAAAAGGAGAGGAGTGCCAGCTCTGGCTGTTTATATGAAACATAAAAGCACCCTGTGGAAGTGGGATGAAATCCCATTTAAGCTTATCATGATGACTTTAATGAAGAGAATCATCTATGTCCTGGCTCTTTTCTACTGAGCCCTCTAGTAACATTGCATTTCCATGGAGGGACTAAGTTGTGGGCTTGTATTATGCTGTGTCTGCAGATGCCTGTCCTGGTTATATGTTGTTTCCATGGTTCTGACTGGAAACATGCATTTTGGCAAGCTAAGTCTCTCATTTCAATGGCAAAGGGCCCAATTCTCTTTTGAAAGCAAGATCTATAGGGCCAAAGAGCATCAGCTAGATCTTTCAGCAAGAGATTTCAAATGTTCAAATTTAGCTCAATGTGCCCAACATGTGTAAGCGGTTTTGTTTGTAATTGTGGCTGGCTACAGCTGTAATCCTCTTTATGAACTTGCATTAACTTCCAAGTGATGCTTAAGTTCCAAAGAGCAGCTAGAGAGCACGATTTAAACTCACAAAATTAATGAGAGGTGCTGAAAGCCCCTTTAGACACTTCCTGGCATCTATTTAAAAAACCCAAACAGACCAACTGTGCTTTGAACGACACGAGCCCCTTTGAAATAAGAGGGTCAGGTGCCCAAAGCACCAATAGGTTTTTTTCCCCATTCTGTACTATTTGCTGTAGTGCACAAGTTTTATGTGAGTGTTTGGTGGTTTCCATTGGACAAAGCTATATAAAAACAGCCCCCAAATCTCCACTTGTGAAACTGAGACTGAGACCAAGGAAGGATGGGCAGACACTCCTGCACATTATGCACAAGGCTTTATCACCTTGGCAGCTTACAGAGGAAGGGGCAGGAGAGAGGGAGCAACAGCCAGCAGAGAGGAGCAGCTCCTCAAGTCTTGGAAGTGTGCAAGTGTTGGGACACTGTAATTAAAAGAGAACCTAATAATTATGCCTTTAAAAAAAAAAAAATCCTGCTAGTGCTGTATTAAGAGTACATGGGGTTTGATTTTTTTTTGTGACACTTTTTTGGGCTCTGTAAAGAACTAAATAAGAAGAAATTTTTGGAATTTAGTGGAATGTGGTGCAAAGGGAGATGTTGTAGATAAAGTATTAGTCACCCTAGAAAGGGAGTTCAGTAGTGGCACTCAGGAATGATAACCCCAGTGAAGCTGTGGGGCCTGCATTAATGGATACAGAATTTTGCTCTCCAAGGAACTATGGGAACCATTTCAAACTGAATAGTTATCATAGGAGCCTAACTTGAAATGCCTTAAAATAAACCTGATTTTTTAAAAGATTAGTAACCCTTATGTTAAAAGAACCGACAAGGATGTTTGCAGTTGGCTAAAACTGAAGACAGCCATGGTCACCTATGCAAAAACCAAGCCAGAAAAGCCCACCATGCATTATACACACACACAGAGCCTGGAAGTTTCACTTGGACGGTGCCTGGCTTGAAGGTGAGAAGAGCTGCAATATCAATGAACCTTTTCAGTGGATTTAAATTCAAGGCAGGGATGTGTCATGGGTGAAGCAGCCACAAACCACATGCATTAGTTGCAACTGAAATTCTTCTGTATACCTTGTAAAGCTGTTATCGTAGATGGGCAGGTCACACTCTGGGGTTTCCAGTTCATCGCATGCAATTGTAAATCCATCATCTAGAATTGCCAGTAAAGGATGGGCTGTGTCCTCATTGAGGCAGAAGTAGGTGCCTGCAAAAGAGAATGCCCAAGGATAACCCAGCAGCTCCTCATGGCAATCAGATTTGCAGCAAGAGTGTGGTGAAATGTTGTTTGGATCCACAAAAAGATTAACCAGTGCTCTGGAAGGAATCTGGGGCTGACGTTGGCAGGACAAGGTTGTCCATTGGGAGTTTTTTTCAAGTAAATGGGTGTTTTATAGCTTAACACTGTTTAGTTACACCCTGTGAAAAGCAGAAAAGGGGCCTTAATCTGGTTTTGAACCCATCCAGGGCTCAAAGCTGTGGGCACTGCACAGGAAGTAGCTATTGAAAGCGAGAGGTCCTCCCTGCAGTGGTGTGTCCGGTTTCAAGCCATCTTCCTCAGAGCTGAAGTGATCTATTTTTAATCACTGAAAGGAGAAGGGGGAGGGGAGGAACTTAAAGGCCTCTACATGGCCTCACTCTTCCATATAAATGCTGGGCACAGTTTGAAGAGAAGGGAGCTATACAAAGGTGCTGCATCCTGCATCCCTCATGCTTCAGCATCTCCTTACCAGGCCAGCCCTCAGAGAGGTAAGTCAGCTCAGCCAGCCATCCTGGGCTGGCTTAGTAAGTCTGCCTTTCTCTCTCTGTAGCTTTCCCAAAGCAGGTCTGATGCACTGCACTCAGTGAGCAGCCACCTGCGTCACAGCTGCTGTTTGTAGTTGGTGTTTGTGGATCTACCCCAGTAAGCAAGAATCAAAGGTCATTCCCAGCGTTGGAGGTGAGCGCTTGCAGCTGACGGATCGATTTGCATCAGCTGTTTGCATAATGTTGACTCAGAGAAGATGAATCTCTCCACGCCAATCCCAAATGAAATCATTATCATCAAACTGCGAGTTACTTCAATGCAAATACAACGCAAACAATGACAGGGCAATTGTAGGCTCGTGCTGCTGAAAACAAACACACGCTCTGCAAGCAGAACTGTCAAATGCAAATACTGAGTTTGAGTTCAGCGGTTGAAATACACACAAGCAATGATAACACAAGGACAGTCTTGCTCTCCAGGGATTTAAGAAGGACCACGTCCTTTCTGGGGTGTCAGTGAGGTGTGGCAGACAGGTTGCTTATGAAAGGCAGCTTTTCACAGATCAATGGGCGTGTGGTCGGCTTGCTGAATAAGCACAGTTAGCCCATCTCTCCCAGAAGGTAAGGGCAGAAGAGACACAGGTATGTTGTGAATGTATCTGTGAGGGATGGGGGAGGTTTGAGACACCCTAGTGAAGTTACAGTGTCTTTATAGCAGTGGTGAAGATGAAAACAGGTGTCTACCTATAACTCATTAAAATGAGCTTTGATTAGGTGGTTGGGAGGGAAAAAGGCTTCCACCTTCCCTTTGGTGGAGATGGTTAATGTTTGACGGTGTGGCACTGAGCAGAGATGATAATGCTGTCAGTCACCAGATGCAAAGCTTCCAGGTGAAATCTGGGCTCTCTTTTTGCTGATGATTAAAGGGAACCAGCCTTCAGAGCTTCCCCAGCCAAGCTGGAGATGTTCTGATATACGCAGAGGAAGATTTTGCATATCCAGATGACTCTGGGAAGTGCTGACTATCTCAGCCATGTTCTCCAGCAGCAGCATTACAAGGTAAGCTCTGAAGTAAAGTAAAATTGCACTACAGCTTTCTTCATTAGTGACTCTGGGAGTGTTGGATTTTCTGCCTTTTAAAATGTTTGGAAATCAGTAACTTTCAAGTATCAAATGTAGTGGACAGAAATAATTCTAAATTACAGAGGTAAAGCAATGCACTTACTGTTAGAAAATGTGGTGCTTTTTTTCATTCCCCAAAGGTTACCGGGTGTGTAATTAGGTGTAAGAGATTAGGACCTGATCCAGAGGCCACTGAAACCAGTAGGAATCTTTCTGTTGAGATAACAGATGCTACAATAGGCTGCTAGAGTTTTTCTGAGCTGTACAGTACCTGTGGTGTGTATCAGGACAGGATCACTTCTTTCACTGGAACCACCCAGGTTTAGGGCTCTAACACAGATGCGATAGCTTTGTGTTGGCTGGAGGTGAATTAGGACTTCGCAGTTAGGAATCCCAACAATAGATCTACAGAAAATAAATCCATGGAAAACAGTAGGGTAGAGAACAAAGGGAAACCTTTGAGATTATTTTTCTGGACAACAAAGAAGAAATTACATGATCAGCTTCTCTTATAACCCATCAACAATGCTTTACCTTGCATAGTTGTCAGTAGTGGGGGCAAGAGATTGTCTATGACAGACTATGCAGATTTTTATATTTGCTTCTGCCCTTTTCCCACACCCTGTATAGTCATTTTTGATTAATATTTATACAATTAATTCTACTAAAAGGAATGTTTATAAAGGTGAATTCACCAAAGGGTCATGGGTCCTTTCTTAGTGCCATTTGATGCCACATGGCTTGAATTGGCTTCTTCTCTAGAGGCCATGGACTTGATAGAATAGTGACTCACTCAGTAATATTGTCACCATTTTCTTCATCTGTCAGCTTGGACAATTCAACCGTGTAGGAATCAACGGGGTTAATGTCTCTAGATTCCCAGCACACCAGTGCTGCATTTTCACAGCTTCGGATCTTTTTAGGCTTTATGATAGGTGGTGAAGGAGCTAAAAAGTAGGCAAAAGAACAATTCTAAGCTGTTGCTTGAAAATGTTTGCAACAAACACACACTGAAGACTTAAAAAATAGAACAAAGTTGTTTACTACTACTTTATAGTTAGAGAAACCTGCTTCCCCAGTGGACAATAAACAGCAGGCAGGGCAATTAACAGTACTATTCAAAGACTTAATTTGGACTATAAAGGTCTCAAGAGCATTAATCGGAGAAGTAATGAAGATACAGAGTGATTACAGAACTGTTTTCTTTCTATCATTTGTTTTATCTTTGTCATAAAGGTGCCCTAAGATATCAAAGACATATGGAATGAGTGCTCAAAGGTCTTGCTCTGACTTGCTCATTTTGTTGTCAGCACTTCACAAAAAGTTCCTGACTGAACTGCATTTACAAAGGGCAGCATAGCAGGTGAATCCACAAAATACTACAGGCCAATAAAAGGGCTGGCATCCACCTGGCAGAACTGGGAGATTTGAGCCTTATGCCCAGCTCTTCTACACACTTGCATTTAAATAAGTTATTTTGTCTCTGTGCTTCCATTTCTTCAACTTTAAAACAGGGATAATTGGCCCAATACACTCTCCAAATAAAAGTAGTGCACTCAGTAGACTTACATCAAAAGAAACAGAGCACCCTGAAAGCATTACTGACATAAAATTCAGAGAGGACTGTGAATTTCATTATGAAGGTCACATAGACATGAATAAAAATATTTTTACCTGTTACATAAACTGCTCTTTCACTTGGTGGACTGATACCAGAGGCATTTAAAGCACTGACCCAAAATTCATACTGTGTATTTGGCAACAGATTAGTAATGGTGCAGTATGTTTCTTTGACTTTTAGCATATATTCTGAAATGAAAAGAACAAAGCATTTACAGTGACTTCACACAGCTACCCACTCTTGCCCAAAGTTGCCCCAAATAATGGAGCTGAGGCACATTGTTTTGTGTGCTGAGTTCAAGAGAGCTCCTTGCGCTCCACACTCGTTGATTAGCAGTCAGGCTGTTTCACCATGCCTTCCTCTAAGGAGGCATAAACCACTAAACGCATCAGCTACTGGAGGAGACACATCACTCGGGGGGGGGGGAAGGAAAAAAAAAAAGGCAAAACAGAAAGAAAGGTCACCCACTTGTCACTCATTTTTTTTACTAAAAAGGCCCTGCACGTTCCCACCCCAGGGATGTTGTCTGGTCAGCTCATCCTGGCAGTGGAACAAGAGCTGAAGCTATTTCACTACTCATTTTTCGTTATTCATCTTATAAAATTTGGATATGTTCTGGTTTTGTTTCTCTGCTGGCCATTTGGGACTCCACTGGTTTCTGCTTTTGCTGGAGAAGTGACTATGTGTTTTCAGCAAAATGTTCTGCCAGGATATTATTAGCAAAGGCGGTTTTGTCACAAGGCTGGGACATTTTAGCATGGTTCTCTGGTTCTTTTTTTGTGCGTGTGGGTGATGGGTTGTCCCCTTGGGTCCAGGCCTCCTTACCTGCTTGTTCACTGCTGTGCCTCTCGTTGCTCACTGGTTTGTAGCTCAGTTGGTAGTACTCGACAGTGTCATCCGAGAAGAGGCCCCAGCACACTCTCAATGAGGTGCCAGTTGCTGCATTGGGAGCCTGGGGATTGATCACAGGGGCACAAGGAGCTGCAGAGGGGAAAACAGGTCTGGTTTTAAATGTATAAACATGGTATGTTGTTCACAGGCAAACACTTCTCTCACAAAGGTGTTTGCACAAAGTCTAGTCATTGAATAGGCTCCTACTCTTCCCACATGGAGACAAGTTAGGAGCTGACCTGTAAATAGTTGCAGATAACATCACTGTTGTATGAACTTGCCTTGCATCAAATCAAAATCAAAACAACAAAATACATAAGCCTCAGCCTGACCCTTCTCTGTACACTTGACCTCCCCTGCCTCTGAGGGCTGCTGTTCCCAGCAAGCTAGTACAGCCTCACAGGAGCAACATCTGACACACACTGCACTGCTGTGGAGCAGCTCGCAGGCTGAGGAGCCTCTGGAGGAAAGCTGAGGGAGCAGCTGTACAACGTGGGGTCAGCAGCACAAGCAAACAAGTAGCAAATGCTATTTTACTTTAAGAAAACACAATGTATGGGCATAAAAATGCAGTCTGTTCTTTCCGATCATTTGTGGTGTGCCGGAAAAAAATTTAATCTTTTGTATGTTTATTTTTTTTATTATGATTAGAAACTTATTTGGGTATTGCTCCATTTCCTGTGGATAATAGGAAAATGTTAAATAGCAGAGGACCAAGCCCTGAAATCTGGTTGTTGAGAGAAGCTGGGCAGGTTATGTAAAGCAGCCTGATGTCCCTCACTACTTTGTTAAAGCAACTACAAGGTAAGACAAGTTATTACTAATTAAATTTGTCTGACCCCTCAACAGAAGGGGGTAGTCTTTGTGAGTTTCTAGGAAACATCTGGCAAAAGCAGGGAACTTGGTAGTTCTGGTAATTTTATACTGAAAACAAATGAAAAAAATTAAAATAAAAAAATCTTCCAGTGTCTCCATATAGATAGGCAAACAAAAAAAAATCTAGAACGAGAACTAGGGAGAAGCTAATTCTGCCTTTACAATTCTCCTTTAAAAGAAATAATGGACTTCTGTTTAGTACATATCCCTAACTAAATGTAAATAGGTTTGATGTAATGATCACACAGGAAGGTCACCTGGAATAGTATTAATGGAATTCATCAGTTGTTCAACTTCAGAGAAATCTATGACCCGCTCTTCAAAGTCTGGCAGAGTTGAAAGCTCTAAATCTATGTCTTTCTTTAAGAATTCTTTCAGCCTGTAATTGTGGGGGGGGAAAAAAAGTGTTATTGGAAGTTATTGGCATCTCCATAGTGTTGGAGTTCCTATGATAACTATTGGTAAGAGGAAAAGAGGAGCAAACTCTAAAATAACAGCTATTTCCTTAAAATAATGTTCTCATAGTTGTACAAGGGTCAGCCTCCCCATGCTCTTTGCTGGGAGACAGGCAGTCATGCATCAGGTCAGTGCTCCACAAAGCCAACCAGAGCTGGATGGTGCTGGGACTGAGGACCACGTTTTGTGTGCCCCGCTCATGTGGTGAGCTGGCTGCTGCACATTGCGCTCCCAGGTGAGCAAGACCTCCCCAGCACCCCTCTGTGGGAAGCAAGCTATTGGCTCCATGACCTTCATATTTTGAATTTGACACTATTATTAATTCAGGACCTCATGGTTCCAGGTGTTGTGAGTTTGAAACAATGGGGCACCTTTTCTCTGTGCTTCCATTAACAATGACAGTCAACTTAACTGTTTATTTTCTGCAATTGATTTCAGTGTGCCATAAAGACTCCTTCCAATTACTCCAAGATCTTTCAGTATGTTTTGAGCTCCCACAGCTTGACTTTCTACCCCTCTATATTAATGCATAAATAAGACTGTTGCTAATCTATTTAGGGAGCTCAGTTTTAGTCAGATTTATATCCAGAGCATTTCTTTCAAAATCTTTAGCAATCCCAGTTCGCAGTCACTGAAATTAGTTCCTTATGACTAAGCTGAAAACAGTGATTTATTCATGCTCTAAGTCTCCTTTTGAGTTTTTTGAAATTGGCTCAAAACTAGTTTTGAGTGTTAAACTTCTTAGAGCAACTTTTCCTGCTGCAGTTTAAACCAGAAATACTAAAGATTTCAATAGCTCTGGTAGCTTAGGTAACATCTGTGTGTCTGAACAGAGTCCAGAACAAGCAAGTGTCTCCAAAACCAGGTCCAGTTAGCAGAAAGAAATGTGACACAAAATCCCAGACTGTGATACTACCTCTCAACCATGGTTACTGCTGCCTGTAGGAAAAAAAAAAGAGAGAGTGTTAAAGACAGGAAAGATACATCTTTTGCATTAGTACAGAGTCAGACTGCATCATGCTGTTGACTAACAGGTCTTGCATGAATTGTCCCAAATGCTGCCCTAGAGTGAACTCACTGGCTCTCACACAGCTCTGAGAACAAAGCCCTGCCTAACTGTCCATTCAAATGGACAGATCTTGCCTGAATTTACAGTAAGATAATGTGCAATATCAGGCAGTGACCAGACTACACATCTAGATTCTAGACTGTATCCTTCCTCAGTTGTCCAAAGTGCCAACAGATCCTTCACAAAAAAAACTCAACAGCAGCTGGTAAAAAGAATTTAGTGAAATTAACTACATTGGAGGGAGTCTGAGCAGTGCACATTACTGGAAGACAGATGCACAGTCCCTGGAGAAACCGAAGCAGCTGAGAGCTCATGACCATAAGCTCTTCACTTCTTGGTGAATAATGGTTCCTAGGGGTGATGTAAAACTCTTTGAGCCAAGGAGAAAATAAGGTTATTCCAGAGATGCAGACGAATGAGAAAAGTTAGCTCATGCAAAGAACTCAGCAGGCTGGAGTGACACAGCAAGCTGATCCATAGAATCAGACTGGAGGTGCTAGGAGACTTGTTTACTGTCTGGTTCAGAAGTTACTGTGGCTAGGCTATAGAAATGCTCCCATCCACCTGAGCCACAGGACAACTCTGAGTAGCACAATCACTCTTAGCGGTGAAAATTCTCATTGTTTTCCAAATATTATTCTACTTGCTAAAGAAAAATAACTTGAGACCTTCTCAACGCTGAGATTCATCCATCACTTCGCAGGAGTTCCTGATATATTTAGTTTGGAGCCTCTTGTTCAGCTGAACTTTGAGCAAAATGAGTAAGAAAAAGAAACATCTTCCAAAGTGGCTGCATTAGCCTGCCTGCTGGGAGCCCAGAATAGAGCAAGACAGCTGAGCCTGCATGAGGCAATGAACACTAAGTGCTTCCAGAGTTTCCCGAGACAAGCTTTTTAGAGAGGTATCTTTTCTCTGAACCCCAGTGAGACTCACAAATCATTAAGCATCCAAGTTACAAACTTCTGTTGCTGCTTCTCCATTTTGGCACCATCGTGTTGCCTCAGTAAGTGAATGCCACCATGCCAAGGACCTGGAACGGTGACAGCACCCTTGACCCAGTACACCAGATGCTCTCTAGCAATAAAAGCCACTTGGGACTTCCCAGTCAGGGACTGCTTGCAAGCAGCAAAAAGCAAATTAGGAGGGGCCTTGCCAGTTAAAGCTCTTTACCTTCATAAAATCAGCTTTGTCATTTTCCAGGAGAAGCTCCTGGGTTGTGTCTGTCAGCTCCTTGCAGGTGTCAAGATGTTCCCCACAACTGACCAGCTGCCCATATAAAGCTTCCAGCTTCTGCCTCTTCTCTTCCCCCAGTGCTTCCAACTGTTCTTCGTACTTCTGAGCAAGCACTTGCACTGCATCATTGTAATGCACCTCGAAGTTCTGCTCCTGCCTCCCAAAGTTTTCCTGCAAGGTATTTGGGGGTTTGTTCCTTGGTATCAGGCCTGATCCATAGGTCAGCCAGAGAAAAATCTTACTCAGATCTGTCTAAAATTCTCCTAAAATGCCAGTACACAGAAGCTGTAATTTGACTAATATGCATTTTTAGGGGTTTATCCTAATTATTCACCCCTGCTGAGGCACAAGAGAGTGTTGGATTTTTTTTCCAGACATAAGAACATCAGAAATTATAATACAAACAATCATGCAAGGCAACTGCCTCCAGCCTAAGCCCAGGGAGCACAACTAGGTACGTATGCCAGCCATAATCTCACAAGTGTTTCCACCAACACAGTCAAGCACATCCTTCCATGAAACAAACCATGGCAACCCAGTGGGATCGCTGGACTCGTGCTGGGGGGAGCTGAGCAGCTAACACTGCTATCCTCGCTCGCTGCTGGAGACAGCATTAGGAAGGAAGATTTAAGGAGCAGGCAAGGCTTTATTGCCAGCAGCTGCCCACTGCCCAGGCACCAGTGTCCTTCTGTGCCACATGCAGCAGAGAAAAGACAGTAGGTGCCTTGAGTTACTGCTTTGGTTTGAGGTGCTGCCAGCTGGGCTCCTTCCCCTGGGGCCTACTTGACATCAGGCGAGCAGGAGCACAACCCTGGAAGTGCTGTAGCTTGATGCAGCCAGTCCAAGGGTTTGCCTGTTATCTGGCACTTCTGTGAATGAAACGGTGTGAACCCAAGTGGTTAACTACTGAACACTGACTGTGAAAACTGTTTTATCCTCAGTACTACAAAGTTAGCCCCCCCCAAAAAAATGCCTTACCTCTACAGTGATGAAGATTTCTTCCAAGTGACTGGCAAAGTTTTCCATCTGAGCAATCTGCTCTTCCAACTTGCACATGTTTTTATGAATCTCCTCCTACCAAAACACCCAGGGTCATTCTCAGCATGTCTGAACACTCTTTTAGAGGCACCACGACACACTTGAATTACTCTTACCTTTTCACTTTCCACAGCACTGGGGAGCTGAGCCACCTCATGATCCTTGTGCTCACCAAACAGTTTGTCAAAAGCTCGGATTGGTATCTTGCAGGTAGAACAAAAAACATCTGCTGCTTCCTCCTCCTCACTGACAGCCTGACTGTTCCACTCATCTGACATGCTGCCACTGATAAGCCCCTCTCTGGAGCCTATGTGGCTCTCAGCCTCATCCTCTGCTCTGGCTTTGCTCTGATCTTCATCTTGAGAAGCCTCGCCAGGAAGTCCCTGTTGCTTTGTGCTTTGACTTGGATCATTCACTGGAGAGCTGCTTTTTGATGCATTAAATATGGAGCTTTGTGATCCTGCCTTTCGTGTGCGAGCAGGTGGCCGTCTGCTCTCCACTGTATCCAGATGTCCTCCAAGAAGCTCAAGCTCTTTTTCTCTATCCTCATCAATTCCATACATCTTAGCCAATTCTGCAACCTCCTTTTCCAAGTCATATCCAGCTTCTTTTGAGGGCTGAAATTTTTCATTACTCAGTGCAGATTCCCTTCTTGTATCCCCCCAAGATCTGTCTCCTTGACCGGATAACTCTTCAGGAAATATATCAAACCTCTCCTTTGATCCATAAAGATCCATGTGATAAAAAATCAAGCCTTCAGCTTCAGTCTCACTAGACTCCTGGACTGGCGAGGAAGCTGAATGACCAAGCGAGTGGTTACTAGTTTCATACACTCTTGCAGTGCCAGATCTGGAAGACATTGGTATCCTCAGTGAGGCTTTTGAGACTCTCAATCCTGTAAAAGATAAGAAAGATCCTTAGCTATACACTTAGATATCAAGCATGAGTTTTTCTTTGTTAATAGACGGAACAGGTTTGTCTGAAGACTGCTTGGGGCCTGGAGGTAGGCATGGGAAAGATCAAAGCCCGTAGTTTCACATGGGAAGTGAAGCTTCTGAAGTGATGCCATGGAACGATTGTTTTTTTCTCAGCTGTTTCTGGTATGCATCCTGTTTTCTGAGTGTCTCATCTATGACCCTGATGCCTGGTTTCCAAACTGTGGAGTAGTCCTGTCCTCAGCTCAACACTGATAGTGCTTCAGGCATACTCAGTGCTGTTCTGTGCAATTGGAGATGGCCTAGTTTGAAGTTTGCTCACCCTTCAGCTGCTGACAAGTGCTCTTTCTGAACTGTCAGTCAGGTGTGCTGTAGGATACCCTCTCTTGTGGTCACTGACGCCATGTAACACAATGGTAAATGCCACAGAAAACGCTGTTCTGGGTTTTTCAAGTAGCCAGCTATTCTTGATACTGAAACTTGAGGCTTCTTTCAACATTATTCTCAATCCAAGTCTCAGGTCCTTTCTAGAAAACAGGGGGAAATACTGCCCTTTGTGGTTCTCAGGGTCTGGAAATATGTATTTTAATGTAAGTGAAACTCAGAAATCAGATCAATGATGATCTCCATGATAAAGCATACAGTAACTAGGAAGCGACCGTTGACTTCTGAACTGAGAGAAGTCCACTCTGAACCTGGAGCTTGCCCACTTGGTCCATTCTGTGCACTGAGGGAGGTGTGAAAAGAGCACGTGCGTGTGAAATGCAAAGCTGTGTGATAAACCAGACGCATGTGGGACAACATTAAAGGTTCAAAGGCTATTTTAACACTGACTCCCCAGGCCCACTCTTTCCAACCAGCCTTTATTAACAACAGCACATGAAATAATGTTAGTGCAGAGACATCGCTGTGTCAGAGCTGAAATGTCCCCACAGCCCTCCACTGTTCACCAGCATGGACAAAATCATGTCTGCAAAACTACTCGGGTCAATTTTATCAGCAGTTTACTACTACAATCAAAAGAGTCCATGGAAAGATTTCAGCTTAATATTAATGAACCTGCAGTTATATTTAGTCCTAGCTAAATGAAGAATATGAATGCTTTAAACCCACTTTCTTACAGAAAAAAAGCCAAAAGGTCAGTCAGACATCAAGGTTACCAGAGCTTCTGCAGAAGCTTTCACATAAACTTTGCATTCAAACTACTTTTTATGATCTTTGTGGTTTCAAGTATTTGCTATTACCTCAAATTTATTTCATCAGTATTTTACAAATATTCCTGAGGATTACTTAGCTAACAAAGTCAACACAGTGACTTATTAGAAAGCAACTTCTTGAACTGGTCAAAAATGCTAAGAAACTTCCCATTCTCTGGTTTTATCAATGACTGAAAACAGTCATTGAAAACCAGTCATTGACTGGAACTGTCAAACCAGGACATCCAGCCTACCGGGTCTGTAAGAAAACACACGCAGAAGTTCACCATTTGTCTTCTAGCACTGCAGGAATGGGTGTGGATTCTACAGCCAGCAATATCTTACTACAGACAAAACCACTGAAGTTAGGCAGAAATACTATTTATGCTAAAGGCAATAAAATAAATCATGTTATACAAACAACATGTTATATATATACAAACAATAACATGTTAAACAGAGAAAAGGTCTTGACACATACCAGAAAATGTTGTCCGGCTCCCGCAAAGACTTTTTCCCCCATAAGTATAACAATAAGGCTTGCTTTAGAAGCTACTACTATCTAGAAAAGTGAATTAACAAGTATTTTTCCTACCAAAATAAAATTAAATTGCATAAATTACAATGAGCATAATTCAGCTTGTCTGGAACCCTGATGCCTAAATAAGATTTTCAGATGATTGCTCAGTTTACAGGCACAGATACAATTACAGTGAAGAATGTTTAAGTCCATGACCATCAATTATCAAAAATATATAACACAGAATTTTACTACCTACAAACTTGCCTTCTATCTTAAGACGTCATAAATTCTTCTGATAGCTCAGATGGCATCAAACTTCACATTTATTTCCCCTAGTGCAAATGAATTCACACGAAAGCAATTCCCTGCCACTTTCCTACGACTGCAGTGGGAAGACTTATTGCTGTAACCCTAGACCGCCTCTTTGCTCAGACAGGGACATGCCAGCAATGAGCAATGGAACAAATATAGATGTGCCCCAGCTGCCCTTCAGCAGCGTGCTACTTGAGTGTCACCAGCGTCACTTGAATGTCATACACCGAGAAAAGGTGCTGAAGGTTGATTCCTGGATCTGAAATACTTGGAACAATTCTAGGGAGCCCTCACTAAAGCCAGAGCACCCTTTCTCTTTCTGGGGGGGTGTTAACAAACCCTGCAGGGTGCAGACGTTGACTCCAGGTGTGATTTCTAAGGCTGTGCTGCTAGGCAGAGTTTTGTGTGTGGGATGGGTACCCAGAACGTGCATCCCACACAAATGAGCTCAAATGGCGGGACGCGTGCTTACAGCGCTGCTGCACAACTAAAGGGAAGTGTCTCTTCTGATCTTTGCAAACGTTTAATGACAAAGTCCTCCTCTCTACTAAATTATCAGAAGCTTTACTCTGGGGCTGAGCTGGAATCAAGATCAAGGTGTAGAAAAAAAAATATTAACATTCAGAATTTAGAAAAAAATAATCAGAAATCATAATGTTGCGTACACTTATTATAGTACATCCCCCCCCCACCCTTTGTGTATGTGCTGGACCTCTGGAAAGCTAATCATAGTGCAGGAAGTGGCCAATGGCCCAGCTGGGGAGGCTTTGCATGGGAACGTGTCCCTTCGGTTCGTGCTTAGTAGTGGTTCACCTGATAGAAACCAGGCTGTGTTTTGCCACTGATGACCGTGGTTACTACAGCACGTGAGCTTTATGTATCCACTCAAACCCACAGCTGTCCAGCACACATCAATGTTCTGCTTATAAAGGTGCTACCAAGCCAGCCTTGCTGGTGAGAGATTTTTAAGCACATTTGAGTACGCTGCATGATGTATGTGTACACTGCATTATGTATGTGTTGAGCTCAGGGGAAACGTCTATTCGATGGTGACACAGCTCTGCTTTTTCCTCCTTTTCCAATCAAACTCGGTGCGATTTCCTCATTTCTAGCAGTGCAAACGTTTGCTGTTTCGGTACGGAATTACAAGTTAATCACCCATGTGGTCATGATGTCATTACTGCTGACAGTGCCTCTACCACATGTAAGATCAGAGCAGAAATGTTTTCACATGAACGATGCAGCCTTTGCTGGAACGTTAGCGATTATGCTGTCAGACAGATTGTATTAATTTTTCAAACCAGAACTTTTTTTTTTTTTGCCCTTATACTGTCGGGCTACACTATCTTGCAGGCCTTGATTCATTGCAAAATGAGTAGTGTCAGCTTTACTTTGGAGTAACAGAACATAACCTTCTGTCTACTGTGAATTGAACCCAGCCTTGCACACAAGCCCTGCAGAAGCGGTAGGTGCTGTATAAAAGCCCCGTTGCTCTCCGCTTCCCTCAGAGGCCCGTGAGGCTGCATTTAGGCCGCAGAATAAGCAGGACACCCTTAGGGCTAAGTTTTAAGGACAAGCAGCAGGCGACTGCAAGGCGGTTCGTGGCCGCGGCCCCTGGGCCGGCCGGCTCTGGGGCCACCCGCGCAGCGGCGCTGGCGCAGGGAGCGCGCAGCTCCATTTTAAAGCGCGGGGAAGGAGCGCGGGGTTCCGGATGCCTTGGGAGCCGGGAAGGCCCCGTGCGATTTCGCCGGGCCCAGGGGAACGGCAGCTCCGCCAGAGCTCTCAGCGACCTAAACCCAGGGGCCGCCCTGAGGCAACGGCTCTGCTGCTTCTCGCGCTGCCCGAGGCACCCTGACCGCGCCTGTCCGCAGAGAGAGCACTGTCTGCCCTCAGAGCACCGCCCCTCCCCGCCCTGCCCCTCCCCTCCCGCGGCAGCTGCGTCAGGGCCGCGCGACCCGCCCAGGCCCCGCCCCCGGCCGACGCCGGCCAATGGCTCCGCGAGCTGCCGGTGACGCGTTGCGCGGGCCCCGCCCCCTGGCCGGGTGCGCGCGGCGCCTTTCAGGCCGAGGGGTTTCTGTTTCGCTCCGCGGGCGCGGGGGCTGCGCGGCCTGCCCCACCATGGAACCGCAGCCCGACAGCCTGGAGGGGTGGGTGGCCGTGCGCGACACCGCCTTCACCGACCCTCAGCCGCCGCCGCGGCTCCGCTTCCTCGTGGGCTGGAACGGCGTGGAGGGCGCGTTCGCCGTGACCTGCCACGGCCGGGCGGAGGCGGCGGCGCAGGCCCCGCAGAGCTGGGCCGGCCTCTTCTCGGCGCCGGCCCTGCGCGGAGTCCATCGGCAGCTGGCGGCCGTCTGCCCGCGCCTGGAGCCCGCTTTCCCCGCGCTGCCTCCCGCGCTGCCCGGCGCCCCGGCCGCCGCCGGGCTCTGGGCCGTGCTGTTCCCCGGCGGCGCGACGCCGGACGAGGCCGAGGTGCAGGAGCTGTGCCGGGAGCTGGAGCTCTACCTGGGCTGGGCCCTGGAGCTCTGCGGCGGCCGTGTAGTGCTGGACGCTCTCTTCGCCGACGACCGCCGCCGCGACGACGACTACTTCGAGAGTCTCCACGAGCTCCGCGGGAGGGCCCTGCGCGGCCACCTGGCCCGGGCCAAGGAGGCCCTGCGGCTGGTACGGGCCCCGGGGCTGGGCGAGGGGGGGGCGGAGGGGCCTCCCCGCAGCGCCGTCGGGGCCTGAGGGGGCCGGTGGCTTGGGCCAGCCCCGCTGGGTGAGGGGGCCGGCGGGCACCTCTGGCCTGGCCTGGGCCTGCCCGAGGGAGCGCGGCGGCCTGAAAGTTGTCCCGGAGGGTTGGGAGTGCTGCAGGGGCCACCCTCCCCAGCTCTCCCTGCAGGCCCTTCGGCAGGATCGCCTTCGCTGTGCCGTGCTCGCAGGTACACCTGCCTGAGCCTCAGCGGTAGCACCTCTAGCTCACCTGGGAGTTGCGTGCGTGAGGCTGGCAGCTTCTGCTGCAAGAGCTGTAGCCGCTCATGGCAGGCTCGCATTTGGGCAATGTCAGCAAGAGCGACCAAGTCGCTCATAGAATTGTCCAATATTCAGATTAGTGCTTACACAAACACACATTTGATTGTCCAAAAATGGCTAAGTCAACTTCCCTGAGAAGTCATCGGTCTTTATAAGTGCCACTTCATTAAGTGGGGAATAAGCCAGCTCCAGGTGGGCGGCCAGTGTAAGACATCGGGGTGCTTAATTCAGCTGCAAGCATTCCTACAAAAATACAGTGCTAAAAATATCCAGCAGTGTTGTGCAATGGGTGAAATGGTAACCAAAAAGGAGAGTACGGTTGTGCTCTAATTTTCTGCGCTCCCCGTGAGCGTCTCAGACTGCCTGCTTGCAGTAATGCTTTAGCTGAGGGATTCTTACTCAGGGGTTTTTTATCAAAACCAAGCTTAGGCACAGACCTATGCCAAATAGATCATTTGTAGTCAAAAGAAACTGTGTTAGCTTTTTTCAAGTGTCAGTTTCTGACCTAATGATTATATGAGATAATGATATTAGACCTTTTCCCCTTTAGTGCCCATTTCTTCCTGATAGGTGTTTCTGGATTTATTTTTTTCTTTTCCTTTCCCTTATAGTAAGTATGAGTTTAAGGAATGGTACCTAGGAACATGGTTGCAATTAGGACATAGGTGTGTTTAAACAGCAGTTACAGGTACTTCAGCAGCAACGCACTGCTGAGCTTCCAGTGCTCTTGCAGTATCTGTTTGCAGTCTGTTTCCTGGCAAAATAAGCTGAAAGATGTTTTATGAAAATGATCCTGCTTTGGAGGAAGGTTAAGACAGTTGGCTTTAGTCTTCTGTTTCCTATTTCACTAATTAACAGCTGTAACAACATTACTGTTTCAGAAAGACACTTTTTAAAAGACAACTGTAGTTTACATAAACTTCATGTATGGTGTTGCATACAAAAGCTGTGGTTTCTGGAACTGACTGCCACAGCTCACAGCCCAGTCAGAAATACATTGGAGCCACTGTGCTCTTCTGTAAGCAGCACAAGCATGTACAGCCCTGTGGCAGTTTGGCATTTGGGGGTTAACTCAGTGCCAGTCATGCTGCTATTTCCAACTATATTTTACATATGACTACACATGCTATGGAGTGGTGGTGTGTTTGCAGGCCTAACAGGGACATAAATTCATGATATTGCAGTCTAGACCAAGTTACATGGAATTCAAGAAATAAAACCCACCTCTTCTGACCCTAAACTAGCCTTATGTATTGGAGCATCCTCTTCCCTTTTTACATCCATGTCCTTCTCAAATACTTCATCCTCTGGGCCAGGAAACTAATTCTGAAGAATGCAGAAGATACTGGTACAAGATGGAGGAGAGTAGTGTTGTGTAAATCCTGCTGTAAAAAACAGAGGAACCAGTTGGGTTGATGGCAAACCATAATTCTATGTGAGTAACATCAGATTGTGTGAAAGCAAGGATTTTACTTTAAAACAGACAAAATATTGCCACCTCAAAAAAATCCCATAAAACCTTGTAATGAATAATTGTCTCATGAGTTGACTTTAAAATTTTACTAGTACTTCCCCTCTATTCACTATAAACATTCTCCAGGAGCAGCATGACTCTTGCTTCTGCCTTTGAGTGTGAGAACCAGAAAGTGAACTGTTTTGTTTCTATTTGGCTTCCATAGCGGGTGTAGAAGCAGACCCTTAAATTGTTGCATGTGGGCCTGTTGCAGACCCTGTCTGAGCTGCAATCAGATCCTGGGGAAGGCTGAGGGGCAGGGGGGTTTTGGGGATTGTCAGAAATCTTGTTCCCCTCCCCTGTCCTGCCTGTGCTGGGCCTGGAGGGAGGCTGGGTAGGAAGTGCCTCTGGGCTGGCTTCCACAGATTTTCCCTGGGGAAACACCTCCACAGCTGGGAACTTTGCTCCTGCTGTCTTACCCAAACTCAGCTGGCAAGAGCAAAGGTGATGGTGCAATTTCAGTGCTTTTTCCTTTGCAACAGAGTCAAGGTTACGTTTCTAATGCTTTTTTCTCACTGTTGTAGCACCAAATACCCACTGTTCCCTTCCCTCCTTACGGAGCTGTGGAGCAAACACTGCCCTTCTGGGAACTGTTTCTCAGTCATAGGTAGCTATGTTCTCTCAGCTGGCTCACTGTCCTGGCATGTAGGACACACCACGGGGTCTGCTAGCTGCTGTCAAAGAAAAATCTTTGAAACTTTGATTGGTGCCAGTAAACAAATTCCATCGAGGGGAAGGTTCCAGCTTCATATTTTGTCACAGAAGCAAATAAAGGCCTTAAATAAGGACTGCTGTATCAGAAAGGCATTTTTTCCATGGAAGACTTGCAAGTTCTAAGGTGTAACATCACTAGAACTGAGATTAGAACAAACTATTCTAAACTGTACAAATGCTAAAGGAATGTAACCATGAGGTGTATCAGGGGTAGAAATCTGTTTCTGAATTCCTATTTTGAAATGGCAATCTGATTTTTCTATGCCCTAAGCCAGAAATTCCGGATGCAGAAATGAATTTCATACTAGTAGGTGTTTAGTAATTGTGGAAGCAATGCAAGAACTAGTTTAAGAATACCTTTCTTCTCCTTCCAGTACACAGACTTCCCAGTTTCCCATTTGTGTTTATAAAAAGCAGCACCCAAGTCATCTGCACACAGCTATTCGAGTTTCTGTGGTGGAAGCCCTAGGTGTGATACTCCTTGCAAGTTTCCCAGGGTAGTGTGCAGCAATTAGTGCCCCTAACAGTGTGATGTTAAAGATGTTTCCAGCTAGGGGTGGCTGCTGAGTGCCTGGTGTACCCCTGCCATGCTGCCTCTTCATCAGATGACGAACGGCAGGTCCTGTCCACCTCAGCTTGTCAGCAGCCAGCGCACACGAAGGCAAAGCAACTAAGTCTGATTTACCTTTTATCCCACTAGGTTCTTCAGCAGCATAAAAATGCTGACACAATGGTGGCTTTGATGAAGGTTTATGAAGAAGAAGACGAAGCTTATCAGGATTTGGTTACCATGGCAACACAGTTCTACCAGTATTTGCTGCAGCCGTTCAGAGACATGCGAGAGCTGGCAACACTCTACAGACTGGAAATCCTGGTAGGTCTGCCTTTACAAAGTGAAAGGCCAAGTTGTAATACTGGGGCATCAGCTCCTCTCGGAGCAGTTTGGACTCGAATCACTTAACATTCCCTACTTCTGTCTACCTACTTTATTTTTTTTTTTCCCCTACCAAGCCACCAAATGTGACTGAGAAATTCAGTTAGGACAGAACCACTCTCAGAGGATCTCCGAGTCCATGGTATTGGCTTGAATAGAACTGCAGCTGTCTTCCCACTAGTGTTTTCCTCTGTTTTGTGGAATTTAAAGGAAAGCATCCCCAAGCTTCACCTCTTTGGGGTTTACTCTCTGACAGGCTGAATTTACAGAGATCCAAGTAGCCTTCGTCCTGCTGCATTCAGTGGGATTAGTTTGTGACATCGAGAATGCCATCCCCCAGCAATGCTGGTCCACCATATTAACTCAGCTGTGGATGTAGAACAGAAGGAAGAGGAGAACATACCACACAAAGCAGTTTTCTATCACTGCTACAACCTGCTACAGATTAAAACATGTCTGTTGTTACTGCGTTCATTTAATTTTGTGTGCATCTTAAAACTGGAAGCACATACTGAGAGTTATGATGCCCCTGGAAAAGACAGCCTTCTGCTGTTTTGATCTAACCTTAAGTAGTCTGTTAAAAGTAAAGTGAGTGTTCGTGTTCTTGAAAAGAGCAGAATAGTTTTAAGTTTAGATTAAGGTTCTTGGATGCTGAAGGTCTAAATATGTGAAGATAAAATGTCCAGTATGCTGTACTGGAAATTAAAGTGAAAATTGGAATGGATAAAACAGAAAGTATGTTTCTCTATTAAAAAAACCCAACAAACCCCTAAGGAATATGTAGGCTCATTTGAAATCTTTAAAAGAAATATTTGAATACTAGTCTTGCACCCATATACACTTTGTGGACTTGAAAATACTCTCCTATGTTTCTTCTTTATATCCCTGTTCCTGTGTGAGAGAACTGCCAAAGTGGAGAACCTGACAGTGCAATGTGCTGTCAACACGTGGGGAAAAATAGAAGGGAACATTGCACATAGAAGAGTGGTTTTGAATTACTTTTAGTAACAACTAAAAACACTTGTGTTGGACGTGATTTTTAAGATGATACTTTAAAAATATTTTAAGGAATAAATTGATCCAAAGTTAAGCATGAAGTCATGACTGGGAAACAAAGGCTCTGAATTAGCCTAGAGAATAAGGAACAAGGCAATACATAAGTGTGAGTAGTGATTCACTTTGTGACAGATGAGGGGAAGGTCATGTTTGCCACTATGCTCTGAGTATGGCATAGTGTGGGCTGCACCACTGTGGTAATCAGTTGGTAACAGAATTTTATCTCCTTGCAGAAATCTTTGCAGTATGACAATTTGGGGCCTAAAAGAGTAGCTGCTTTGCAGAAAGATGCTGAAGAATGGACCAAGCGAGCTGAGAATGCTGTGTGCTCCATTCAGGATATCACTGTGAACTACTTCAAGGAAACTGTAAAGGCTCTGGCAGGTAATCAGAAAGATTTACGCAAACGGTTGCGTAAATCCTTGACTAAAGGGACTGAGGGCTCTTCTTTGCTGATTTTTCTCTGCAAACCCTGAGGTTAGGATGAGTGTCCATCTTAAGAAAGAAGCATTTTATTAACTGAAGATTTATATCTTTTAAACAGTTTGGTTTACAACTTGTATTTGGTTTGCACACAGACATCGAGGCCTGAGACTTACGGCTGCAAACCTCTTTTAATACTTGATATGAGAGCCTCAAGGATTTCAGCATGTTAACCAAGTGGATTGCAGTGTAACCATTAAGGCACGCTTCCGTGGAACAATGAAGTATTTTACATATATAAAATCATAAATTCAACATTTTAGTCTTGTAATTTCTAAAGAAGCTTCAGAAACTGTTTAACGACGTTTTAGTACTGCAGCTACAGTAGAAACACACAAGTACTCTGCATTTCTCATATCTTACTGCAATGTTTTAATCTGCAGCGATGCACAAACAGATGGAACAAGATCAGGAAAGATTTGGTAGAACCACCTGGGCATCAGCTTTGCCGCGACTAGAAAACCTGAAATGTATGTTAGCTAAAGAAACACTTCAGCATTTGAGGGCGAGAGAGTTGTGCCTGAAACAGAAGAGAGCTGTCATTCAGAAAAACGTAAGACTTTGAAAATCCTCCTTTCTTGTCAGTGTTTTGTGAAGGGCTGATCAAAACCTGCTGAAGTGGTCATGGGAGTAGTCTTTCAAAGTCTTTGCCTGTGAAACAGCTTAGGTTTTCAAGATGGTTTTAAGCTGTGGAGAAATGCACGTCTCCAGTTTGTTAAGATTGCTCCTGTGCATGTGAGGGCACTTGGCAAAGGCTGAGTTATGTGCTTTTGCAGGTCAAGTGTCATGTTAGCATTTGTAATACTAACCTTTGAAATGTGTGCATACTATTAATGCTTGTTATTTTCTATTTGGGGCTTTCCAGATGGAGAATCTCAGTGAACAAGAAGAGAACTTAAGTGTAGTGGAGGAGCTGGAAATACAGTATTACGAAGCACAGCTGGAATTATATAATGTACAGCTTGAAGTATTGAAACATGAAGAGATGCTGCTTATTGTACAGTTGGACACTTTAAGGAGGCAGATTAAAGGTAAGAAAACCCAAATATTTAAGCACATATTCAAAACACAGGAGTGATACAGCCTGCTCTGCTTTCACTTGAAAAAAAAAAAGGATAATTATTATAGCTCAGGTCTCAGTAGTAGAAAGCATCAGTGGAAAACATTGATGCTGTGGCACCATCTGATGTTTTGTCTTCTGACTAATTAGACCCTAATTTGATAACACAAGTGTAAAAAAAAAGAAAAAATGCCACACTGGTAGCTCATCTTGACAGCATCTGTGATGTGTGCATGCACTGATTTAGCATATGGAATAACTTAGATTGAAAATACTTAACTGCTCTCATGGTTAGAAGATTTATGCATAGAAACCGTGGATATCATGACCTGCTGAAATGGGTCCTGAAATTCAGCACAAATCTTTTGTGATGTAACATGCAGAAATTACAAAATACATCCTGTAATGACAAGAAGAGGTGATTATAGCTAGACAGTACTTGAGTCCTGCTATATTCCAGTTTAAGTGTCTCTTTGTAACACAGTTGTGACCGAATTAGGCACCAGTATTTTTTGTGCTTGTTTGTGCTTATGAGTTCTCTATTACGGTGTACACTGTGAAATAAACATTGCTCCTGCTTGTTGCATAAGTAAAACCTGGTAAATAGTAGATTAAGTCACCCAGTGTTGACTAGAACAGTCTTCAAGTTTCCAAGAAAACCAGTTGGTGAAGGTTCGAGTTAAAGCACAGGGAAACATTTGAAAGAGGAAGCTAAATAACAACAAATGCTAACAGCATAAATTTGAGCCTGCAAAGCACCAGTGTGAGTAACGTGACATGATGCTTGTGTAAGACTTTGAAGGACCAAGCTCAGCTCTGGAGCATTACACTTTTAATAACTTAACACACTGCCTTCAGTGGCTTTTGAAATGTCATTAGTTCTTTAAATGTTTAAATAACTGTGGCAATTTTTGGGTTTTTAAAAAAATGCCAAATGCCTTTTTAGAGAAACAGGATGAAGTTGTTTACTATGATACATGTGAAAATCCTGAGGAGCTCAAGGTCATTGAACAGACAATGGGACAACATTACGCTAACTTGTCAGAAATGACGATGCTGAGGCAGAAGACTAAGCAGTTGGAGACAAAGCGTGGGACTGTCTGTGCGAGGAGAGCCTACCTCAGGAACAAAAAAGTAAATGCAGTCCTGGAGATGTGCATTTTCTTTAGCTGATGTCTTGACTCACGAGGGATGGACAGGAAACAACTAGGGAAGCTTTGGGTGGAGCGTACAAGATGATACATGCCAAGGTCTCCGAACAGAAAGAGGGGCAATGTGATTTTAAGCCAGCTTTACACTCCACTGTGTGGTGCAGGTGCCTCTCTAGCTTAATAAGAGAGCACAGACTTACAGGGTGACTTAGGAGGTGTTTCCCTATCTGCTGATACCTCACCAGAGCCCTGCTGTGGCCAGCTGGAGCTTTGCCCTGGCAGCCTTTTACAAAGCAGCTGCAGTACAAGGAGGAAACCTGGCCTGCAGTGAAGGAAGCTGCAGTGACAGAACAATCCACACGGTGCTACTTTACCTTTGAATGGGAGGGAAGGGAAAATTTTAACCGTTGGAACTGTCTCTCCAGCCTCTCAGTGCTGTGCAAAGGGCAGGTTTTTTCCTTTGTTTCCTGTTCAGAGCAGAACACTAGGAAGACACAAGTGAGATCACATTTGACTCTCATGAACCTTCCCAGTGAGCTGAGCTTACTGTACACCTGCACAGTCCTGCTGAGGCAGAGAGCAGAGTTTAAGCTCTGGCCTGTCTGGCCTTTTACCCCTCATTAGCCTGGACAACATGGGAATGACAGTGGAAACGTTTTGTGAGCCGTTATTGTCTCTCGCTTGCAGCCGCTTCCTCGGCAGACACTTCCTTTGCTTCTGTTTTCATTCGCTTAATTGCTGTCCCTTGGTTATGTAACACTAAAGGCAAACGCCAGATGATTTGCAAATGCTTACCCAGCCATGTGGATAATCCCCCCCGGTGCAGTGACAAATAGCGACTCCCAGAGAAAACCCTGCAGCCTGCAGCTTCTCTGCGGCAACGGAGGTACCTCTGTCAGGCAGTCCTTGTGCTTCCTGTACCTTTGCTTCCCTGGCTTTAGTACTTGGGAGCTATGGCAAATAAGGGATGGGGGGAAGGTAGCCTTGTACATTTGTGATGCCCTGCCAGCTTCTCTCTCATCATCTTCCCTTATGTCTTTGCACCCTTTACCTCCAGCTGGTACCTGGGTGAAATTTCTTCAGAACTTGTTTCTGGTTTGTTTGGGTTTTTTTCCCCCCTTCCTTATCTCTTTTTTAACCTAAGTGTAAGACAGGGATCAGTTTGGATCTTGCTATATTTCCTCTGCAGCATGAATAGCCCAATGACTGATTAGGAGAACAAAAGATCCCACTGGTTTTAGCCATGAAGGAATCCCACAGACTTCACCTTCAGGGTCTCACATCTGCCACTAGTTGAGCTTAGCCATCCTTCTCGGCACGGCCGAGCACTCAGCCTTGGTCGTTGTTTAGTGGCTTCTGCACCAAGTTAATGGCACAGATGGTGCACAGTGAAAGGAAACTAACCAAGGGTTGTATGGATTTTGCTCTTTACCAGGATCAGTGTGAAGCAAGCCATCGGCAGAGGCTGCAACAGGCAGAAGAGAGCAAAAAACGCTTCCAGCAGCATCACAGCATACAGATAGTGAGTACTGAATAGCAGCCTTGGAGAACCTGGCAGCTGCTTGTTTTCATACGCTAAGGCTTGCTTACTTGTGTTTTAATGCAGAAGAGAGACAAGCAAAAAGAAGAGGAGAAAAAGAAAAAAGTTTGGATAAGCCAGGAACGTCAGAAAACACTGGAGAGGCTGAAAACATTCAGGGAGGCAAGTACTGTGAACTACAGTAAGTCCTAAATGATGTCAAAACACAGTGTCAGAAAGTAGCCATAGCTCATTTGTGAGCACAGTCCAAATCAGAGACAACCATTTGGATAGCCTAAGATAGGATTGTGTGTAATGAATCAAGAGGGTTAAATCCACTAAGGATATAGTTTCCAGGTGCAGGACCCTTTGCAAAGAGTAGAAGTGAGGAAATGGCTTTGAAAGCAATACCTTGATAATCATTTAATTCTGTTCAGGGTTGAGTTTTCTCTGTGAATGGGTGAGTGGGACAGGTCTGTACTCTGTGGCTTGTTGTCTCTTTGGGGTTGATGTTTTGGCTAGTCCAAGGGGATGTGACCTCCTGCCTTACAATTTGTTTTTCAGAAGTGTCCAGCTCGTGTTGTTCTGAAAACATCTCGTCCCCAGCCTCTCAGTCCCAGGTTGCCACGAAGCATTGCTCAGCAGGCTGCAGTTCTGTCCCCTCCACCTTTGTTGAGTGCAAGGACAGCTCCAGAGCAGCCAAAGAGCATACTGCTGGTAGAAGCTGAAGAATCAAAAGCTTCTCATCAGAATGCCACAGCAGACATCCCTGTCCAGAATTCCGTTAGTGATGGTGACACAGAGCAACAAAAGCACAGTGAGGGATTGATGGTCTCTCCATCTTCACCACCACCACCCCCTCCACCCCCCCCTCCTTTGCCCCCCCCTCCCCCACCTCCCCCCTTACCTCTCCAGTTAAAGACACGATCAGCAGCAGAGGATAAGCCACTTCCCCTTAGCTCCAGCAGCCCCACAGAAAGACCTGTGCTGCACAAACAGGATGATTCATCCAGGAGGTCTATAAACAATTACATAGGTAAGAAGGCTCACACTGACTGGTGGTTTTTTTCTTAATTTCCTGTCTTTTTCTGTTCTCTCTCCCTCTGGTTCTCAACAGGAGTAGTGTGCAGTCTTGAATGAAGCTCTTGGAAAGCTTAGTCTGAGAAACCACATACAGTAACACTGGGGAGAACTCAGGGTGTTAAATGAGTTCCAATGGTTTGTGTATCCCATTTGATACATTTCACAGGGTCCTGGTACTCGGAGTGTGTAACTGAGTGTTTTTGGGAAAGCACTGTCAAGTGGGACAGGTGAATCTTTTAGGACATTTGAACTTGAATCTCTTCTGGAATCCCTATATTTATTAAGGATATCCTTATGAGTTCGTTCAAACCATGCTTAATCACAGCACTGCTAGTTCTGTGTAGATTTTAGACCTGCATTTCTCATGACACTGAAAATTAACAGGGAGGAAGGTGTCAGAAGAAATTCCAAGGGAAGGAGGTTTATTCATGTTGTTTGCCAAGAAGCAACTTGTTACCAGGTCTTTTTTTGCCACACTTTTGCAACTTTTGAACCCAATGTTGTATTTTATTGAGAATTAATCACCTGTCCAGTCAGAAGACTGCTTTGGGTAAATTTGTGGTTGTAGTAAGGCTACATTTTAGAATTTATGATGTATCTACTACAGAGCTCATAGCTGAGATGCTTGCATTTCTAAGGAATGCACAGCCTGTGTCCACTTAAAATTTGCTTGGTTTCTAAAGGCTTCTTAAGAGAATTCATGCAGAATTCAACCAGGATCTGAGGCAGATGGACAGCTTTGGCACACTAAAATTCCTAGGGCAAAAACTCTGCTCTGTTACACCTCTGCTTTGTTAGCAGGATCACACAGGTGTAATTGAAGGCTGAACTCAGCAATTGAAACTGTAGTTTGAATGAGAATTAAGCTCAGCAGCCTCCCAAGGCTGTACTGGTTAGATCTTGCTAACAGGCTTATTTTTATCTCTAAAGCAAGCAGATATTTTAACTATGTCAGGGAGATTGATCTAAATTGGAAGGCAGCAATTTTTTATTGTCATTTTTTCAGTGGAGCTTGTGCTAGCATGAAGTATGTCTTTAAATGTGGTACATTCCTTTTCCTTTTCAGACTACTCAATGCAACTAAGCAGCCTCTGTATCCTCTCAGCTAAGAGGCAAACCATAGGCAGAAATACCAAGGAAAGTTCATCATTTTCAGTTCTTGCAAGGTGTGGGGAAGTAGAAGCAGCTGAAGGGCTGAGACATGTTTGGGTGATAAACTACTGCACATCCAGTGGATCAGTGTGTGGACTTCAGTCTTAAGAGTAACTCTGGCACAGAGACTCCTGAGAAGCTTTGATTAGCAACAGGAGTTATGTACCAGAGTAGTCTGATTGCTACTGGAACAGCCTTGCTGGTAGCTAATATTTACTGCCATTCACAGCCTAACACTGATGGCCTTTCGTTAGTTCTGGATATGAAAAATCCCTTTTTGTTTACTGACGAGACCTGATTGATTGGTTACACCTATTTCATGAAGAAAGCCAGCATGGTAATTGCTGTAATAGTAATTGATAAAATACTGCCACAGGAACTTGCTGAAACAACATCATAAACAAGTTGGTTTTAGTTACACATGGAGTACTTGTGTCTTTGTACATGAAAAACCAGGAGAGGTTCATATGCTGGTGTTGAAAGTGTTGTCTGTAGTGTGCTAACATACTTTCCAAGGGAAACTTCTTTTGTAATCTATCAGTTTGACTAGGCTTGTACCAGACAGCCAAGCTGATTAATAGACTTAAGACTTTCATACTTGAAGGCTTTGTAAGACAACGTGGTGGATCTTTGCTTGATCCATTTCTGGCATCTCAGTCTCTGAAGGTACCACAGGATTTAGCAGAATGTTACATTTTAAGTGCCTGATGTTAATGGCATAACCTTATGTGCACTGTGCATGGCAGAAATACTTCTGACTGTGAGGCACAGATGGTCTGGACCTATGGATGTAGGAGTCGACTGCTGTCCAGGGAAACTGCCTCCCTGTCCGACAATCTGAAGCTAGTAACAAAGAACCCAACAGAAGGAGTAAAATGCTATTTTACTGCCTGTATCAAGGGAACTAGTGGAAGCTCTCTCGCTGTGACATCCTTTATGGTCTGAAGTTCAGAAACAGACCTGAGATTTAAATCATGTTGTAAAATGGGAATTATTTTTTAAGTCCATAGGGAAAATTGCTGCCTGTGTGCCTGCTTAGGGCCTGATCTGGCTCCCACTGACTTCAATGGTGCATTTGCAAGCCCTCTGCTCAAGGCCTTTCATTTTTCTCTTGGCTGAGCAAAAATGCAATTGACAGTCTCAGCAGGCATCTGAGCAAGCTAGGAGGAATGGTGGATTGTTTCTAACGCAGAATACAAGAGATTTGTTGGTTCAGTGAAATTTTTTTGAAAGTCCATAAGGTTGTAATGAAAAAGAAGCATCTTCCCTTTATGGATAATTTCTTCCTTGGAGCACTACCTTGCATAATGTTGAAGAGGTATTGGATTATCAATTCAAGATATAAAAGCTTTAACTGCTTTTTAAAAGTAGTTCCAGAGCCTGATGTTGCAGAAGCTTGAAGGACTATGTGCCAGAGCAGGTCATTCTTTTTCCAGTCCCTAGCAAAGATGAAAGGAAGAACCCTGAACACCTGGGTAGGGTTTTATACCTCTAAGCGTGGTTGTCTTGTTCTTTCTTCTGGTAACAAAAGATTTATCTGTTGCAGGTTCCATGGATGAGGTTTTGGCTTCTCTAAAACGTGGTGAAGTTCATCTTCGCAGAGTGGAACAGCCAAATCAGTATGCCTCTGCAAAAGAAAACATCCTCTCTGCCATAAGGCAGGGAGTTAAACTAAGAAAAGTGAATCGAGATACTGAGAAAGATGTAAGTAAAGGCTCCACTAATGAGCTGGAGAGAAGCATTAAGGCAGTCATCCAGAGAATTAAGAAAGTGTCTGCTGATTCTGAAGAAGAGGAGAACAATGATCAGAATAATGGAGAATGGGACAGCTAACCAATTCCGAGTAACGGACTTACTGACTGGAACAGTCTGCGTCTCATTTTGCACATCGTAGGAGACAGTCCCTTTCAAAATGAAAGAACAGAGTGATTGTGTACGTTCTCTTAATCCAAAATGGCTTCTAAAGCCAGAGTCTTGTTCATTTTCATTGCAGAATTATTGCAGATCCTTATTTTTGCATGAGAAATCATACTCCAAATGACGTTTGCATAAATACGTATTTCTGGTTCAACCATGTAGAGTTTTCACCACACATAAAGGCAGCTGAAATGCTGGATTGAAACATGCATTATTTAGGTTGTTACTACACGGTAGGTAATGCTATCACAACAAAGTTTAAGGAGTGAAAAGCTAACTGAAAATCTATTTTGTCACATAAAAGTAGAACCAAATCTGTGGTGATAAGAGGCAGAACTGAAAATTTAGCATAATCTGGAACCTCTCCTTCCTACCTCCATTGTCCAGAAAATTCTTTTAAGGCTTTGCTTGTCTAACACAGCTCACTCTCAAATAGCTACATGGGTAATCCATTTATCATTATGTTATGAAGTGTGCACTTATGAATGGGCTTGATAATGCTGATTGGGAAAATTAGTAACAGGTTTTAAACAAAACACTACTGTAGTAATTACTGCAAAGTTTACCTTTTAGCTGGAAGCTTAAATATAGAGCATTTTTAGATGCTAAATGTTTTTTGTACATCTACATTTACAATGAACGGTTGGCGTGAAAGAAAGAGCCAAAATATTGTATATAATATTTTATGGGATCTAGCCCTGTAATACAGAGCTGCATTTCTCCACTGAAAACATCAATACATGTTTATAGCTACTCATGGATTTAAGTGACCCAGTAGCCTTATAAATGGCAGGTATTTGCATTGTGCCTGGAACTGGACTATTTAAACATTCAGCTACGTTCAGTTGAGAGACTCTTTCTATTTTGGATAGAAAGAGACAAAAATGAGTCAAAGTTTCTTTTGGAGTTTATACTGACCCTTAATAAAAATACATCCTGATAGAAGTGGATTCAGTGTGCTGTCATTTTATGATACTGCTGTGAAGTAAGCAGTGCTTACACCATGGTACTCCGGGTTTTGAGAGCAAGTGGCAGCCACAGAACAACTGTGCTCTCTCACTAATTGTATATGTGAATGCCCTTATTTTCTCAAATATTTATGAACTTTCACTGGGTAACAGAATTGCAAATCTGATGCTTTAATTCCCTGTTTTATCGTAGAGCCAGCAGATCTGTTTAATCAGCACAGTAGTAAATATGTATGCAACAGTTTTCATGAAGCAGAAGCAGCAGCTGGGGGTTCCTTTTTTACTGTTTCAGCACCTACTGCTATTTGGAAGTCAGAAAAAATGACTTTTTTGTTTTTTGTTCACTACAATGGTGAATTTATTGCACATTCAGATTTTGGCATCCCAAATGCTGAATGCTTCCATAGGAAGCACTGGAACGAAGGACAAAATCTGGTCCTTTGAGAATGGAGATCTCTTCCCAAGGATACCCAGGGCAGAGGAGGTGCTCAGCTGGCAGTGGGGAGGGGCATGGGGAGGGCAGAGGGGGCTGGTGCTGAAAGCTGCCCTCTCCTGTGCCATGCCCTTTCATGGTGTGGTTATTTACAGCCGAGTGAAAGGGCGCAGCGGCTCGGCTGCCTTCTCAAGGCTGCGACCTCCTGCCAAATGGCAGCTCAGAGTTCAGGGCAGAGCCCTTGGCCATTTTATTACTGCAGCGCTAGGAAGTTAAATGCAGCGGTTTAAAGTATGCAGAGGATGAAGGAGCTGCAATTTCTTCAACAAACCTCACAGCTTTTGTGTGTTTAACAGCAGCAATTCTACTCAAGAGAGGCTGGCTGGCTAACAGCAACACCGGACAGGGATTTCTCCTACCTAGAGTTTTCTTTTGCTGCTGTGTCTGAAGCTCAGCTGGGAGCTGATCTCAGGTGTTTAACAGAGCCACCTACATCCCATGCTGATAAACGTCCTTAAAAGCTCACTCATACACCATCTGAACACGCCTGTTTTCTGAAGCCCACTTCATTTCCTGTATGGCCAGCAGGCCTCCTCTGCGGAAAATGTGCTGCAGCAATTTTCTGGTTGGCATGGAAGATTTCACCTCTATCAGATATCCTCACCACCTGGGTCACTACCAAAATTTAAAAGCTGCTGCTCAGCAGAGATGGGAACAGGGTGCCAGAACACAGAGCAGCACTTACACAGCCACAAGCACTGGGAGCTGGGGGTGGGGTCCCTGCTGCACCCATGGGCACAGCACCCGGCAGGAGGCAGCAGCCAGGGCATCAATGCTCCTGGACATCACAAACATGACCAGGGAAAACACCAAAAGCACTGGCATTAGCCTAAAAAAAGAGAAGGTGAGAGAGCAGTTTCCAAACACCTAAGAGGCTGCTGCAAAGAGGAGGGGAAGTAATTTGCTTTTCATGTTCACAGAAAGACGAGGGACTTAAATGACAGCTGGAAAGATTCGGGGTAACTGTAGGAAAAACCTTTCTAACAATGGTGAGAGAGCAGAGAGGGGCAGGGACAGAACACCTGGGAAGGTGTTGGAGTTTCTGTCCCTGGAAAGCTTTCAAAGCAGGTCAGACAAATGCACCCCCGGGTGCTGCTGGTGTTGCTGATGCGCTGCGGCAGGGAGAGGTTGGCAGCCTGTAGCCAGCTGATGCACGTCAGCTCCTCGTTTTACTGCCTTGAGGCTCAGTTGACTCTGCAGGGGAAGCCACAGCTCATTTTCTGAGAGCTGCCCAAATTTAAGAAGACTGGAAAAAAAAAAAATAAAAATACTTACTGACTTATCTTCAGATTTTTCTTCTGTCTCTCCATGATTATGACCTATCCTGGGCTGCCAGCACCAGGCTGCCGAGGAAATGGTGGGGAGGAAATGGCCCCAGTGCCTGGAGGGTGATTCACCCCAGGTTGATGGGGTACTCAGGAGAAGCCACAAGCAAATGTCAAGAGGAGAGGGGTCTTAATCTGGATTTGAGCTCAGGCAAGAGCCTTCCCACGTGGGCATGCCCCGGCAGGTTCAGGGCAGCTGCTGGTGCCACCCGCTTTTAGCCACCTAGGAGGGCTGGTGGACAAAATGGGAGACACTGGTGTGGTGGGTTGGCTCTGTGATGACCAGCTCTAGCGGTCCAGCTTAATATTAACCCGCTAAACTGCTGTCACAGCTTCTGACATTTAATACCCTTCTTAAAGGATCTCACCCTAGTAAATTAATTCCTTGGTGGAAACAGTCTGCCCTGACTGACAGCTGCAGAAATTGATCTGTTTAAACAGCAAAAATACAGCAGACTGGCTTTAAAGAGTTAATAATGCACAGATTTGCTGAAACATCAGGTAATGAGGTAAAGAGATCAATTTCTATGAATCAGTACTGCTGTGGCTTGTGATCTCTCTTAACTATGATGTGGGCAGTCCAGACAGCAGCTGCCAGTATTTTTAGGGAGGTTTAACATTAATGTATTCAAAGACTGCTCGGTCTGACTAAAAGAATTTCTCTTTGAAATCCCAGTTCTTTGATCACAGCAAGAGAGGAGCTGCGGCAGCGTTACCCGGTGCATGGAGCGCTGTGGCTGGAGCTGGTAATGCCAGGGCAGCTACAGCCTGGTCAGACTTTCTGTCGCCGTGCCACTTTGGGGGATCTAGGAAGCTCTTCTGTAAGTAACCCCCTAGTTCACCACACAGCGCTGAATCACAAGCTGGATACAGACTTTTTCTTTTTTCTTTTTTCTTCTTTTTCTTTTTCTTTTTTTCTTTTTTTCTTTTTTCTTTTTTCTTTTTTCTTTTTTCTTTTTTCTTTTTTCTTTTTTCTTTTTT
>WTSP01012787.1:0-38984 GCA_025331215.1 Actenoides lindsayi | reverse complement strand
CGCCCTCCGGGGCGGGCTCTCTCCGCCCTTTCCGCTGAGCGCAGGGGGAGGAGCGGCGGCGGTAGCAGCAGCCTCCCCGCTCGGAGCGGAGCTACCCTGCTGGAGCCGGGGGAGGGGAGCGAGCGGTGGGGTGGCCGAGGGAGCCCCGGCGGTCTCGTCCCGGTCAGAGCCAGCGCCGGGAGCGCCGCGGCGGCCCCGGGCACGGCGGCTCCCGCCGCCCTCTGCGGGCCAGGGCGCCCCCGAGCGGTGGGGCGCCGTGCCGCCGTCGCTCTCCTTCTCCTCGTCCTCCAGCGCGGGGCTGAGGCGGCGGCCGGGCCGGGGCAGAGCATCATGCTGCCTTCGCTCCCCTAGCGCCGCTGCGTCTGACGGGGCACGGCGGGAGTCATGCAGCCGGCGCTCCGATAGGTGAGCGCGGCTCTGCTCGGGCCGGAGCTTCGCGGCCAGCCTCTAAACAGCGCGGCGGCACCGGCACCATGAGGAACGGCGATGACCTGGAGGGCTTCGACGGCGAGGCGTCCAGCACCTCCATGATCTCGGGGGCCAGCAGTCCCTACCAGCCCACCACGGAGCCTGTCAGCCAGCGCCGCGGGCTGGGCGGCCTCCGCTGCGACCTGGATTACCTGCGGGGCACCTTCGGCAGGATCAAGCTGGCCGAGGTGGTAGGTACCGCCGGCGGGAAGCGGGCCCGCGGCCGCCCGCGCTTGGGATCGCTCCCCGGGCGGGCTCCTTCCCCCGGGCGGGTGCGGGCGGGCAGGGGGGAAAGGCACCCCCGCCCTGCTGGCCCGGCGGCGCGGTGCGTACCTGCGGGCGCGGCGCCTGGCGGCGGCCCAGCCGTCCTCCATTTCAGGCGGCCGGCGAGCCCGGGGCCGTGTCAGCCCGGTGCGGGGGGAAGGCTCGGTCCTGCCCGGGAACTGCCCGCCCGGTTCCCGCCGTTCCGCCCCGTTGCCGTCCCCGGCGGCTGAAGAAACGCTGTTGGGTTTGGGGCGGGTCGCGGTCGGTCCGGGCTCGCTCCCGTCAGGTGGTGTGGCCTCCCCTCGCAGCGGGAAGCAGCCCGGTTAGGCCTCCATTACGGTGGGTTCCGTAGGGGGGGCTCGGCTGTGCCGGCTGGCTTAGTGAAGGGTTTCACCTCGGTGCGAATGCCGGGGCCTGCCTCTGCCCTTGGAAAACTCCACCGCTGCTGCTTTTCCGTAGGTGGAAAGAAAAGGGCAGCTTCTCGGTACGTAAACAGCTGGATTTAGATATTAAATGTTCTTTCACTTGGATGGACTTAGGGTGAAGGCGCTGGGGAGCGGCGTGGCGCGGTCTGGAGGCGAGCAGCGGTCCCGCCAGGTGACACTGCCCCGGCAGCACGGCCGGGTCGCTGCGAGGTCTGGTTGGGTGCGTGTCCTGCTCTGCTGAGCTCGCTGAGGGCCACGCAATGGGGCGACCTGCCTGAAGCGCCCGGGGGTTGCTGCAGGCGTGGGTTGTCCCGGGGGGGTCAACTCCGCTGCCTTCAAAATGCTCACGTGCTCACCTTTGACAGGCTGAAGTTCTTTTAAGTGTACGGAGTAAATAAAAAGAAGCCCTGGTGGGGGAACCCAACCAAACACGTTTTTCTGTTGTGAAATAAAATGTGTTTGTTCGTGCGCCTCGAACAGCCCAACTGTTTGTTGGAGTCAGTGAAAGCCGTGGGGCTGGAGGTGCAATAGCACCGACGCGTTTTGTCGGTGTTTCTGTCGATAATGCTGCTGTTTGTCTTCATCTGATCCACTTTCAAAGTGACTTTCATATTAATGGTTTTTTAAATCAACACATGTGTTTTTCAGGATATCTTAAGGTAAAGATTTTAAGAAAATGGCAGTAAGCTTGAAATAAATTTTGAAGTAGTTTCTTACAGGGTGCTACAAATCGTTTTCCCTTAAAATGAGTGAGTACTTTGAGGGCTGTGATGGCAGAAACATATTAATATTTCATATCTATAACTTCAGCATTTAAAACCGCTGCTGATTAGTACAAGACAAAGCTTGCACATACAGGCTTAATGTGAAATACATTAAAATTATCCTAGGTGTAACAGCAGTGCAGATTTATGAGGACTGCAGTGGTGAATCTATGATCTTTTTTTTACAAATAAGCAATCCAATCCAGGATTTGAAAGTGTGATTTTTATTTTCTGTAGGTTCAGTTTAGTTTTTCTGCTTGTCTTCTCGATGTAGAACAGAAACTGTGGTCTGCAAGTGGTAGCAGTGCCTGTGTTACCTGAGTAGTCTAACAACAAGGAATAGCTGTATTTGTGTTGTGTTCTCGGGACCGAAGCCAAAGATTCTGTCATCACTGTGCAACATCTACCTGTCTTCGAACTGTTAAAAGCCGTGTGTGGTGGAAATGCTGGGGTGGTGCTGCCTGAGATGCTGAAATAATCTGCCCTCGGGATTTTTGTTTCTGTTCATACCGCGGATCCTTTCTGCAGTACACTAATAACTGTGGCAAGTCGTGTCACAGAAGCTTGTAATTAAAATGAGTGATTACTGATTATGAGTAAGTGAATCCTTTATTACTAAACTCTCATTTGCTTGGAACAAGTTTCAAGGTTACATGGAATACATCTCTTAGTTTTTTAAGTTTTATAAAGACAGATGGGTGGAAAACCAGGCAGTGCTGGAGTTACAGACAGGGGAGTGTTCTTGTCTGTTGAACAAGGTGGTCACAACTTCCAGCGCATCGTTAGGAAGATGTGTACGTGCAGATGAGTATCTTCAGGGGAGCCGAGTAATGTCTTGGGCCTTTTTAATAACTGTGATCTGAGCTGTGGTGCGTGGTTCCTATGGAGCGTAGGAATCCACTCTGTCAGAAGGTAGCAAGAAATGGAATTGGCTAATACAGGGTGGAAGCCTGTGGAAGCCCGTGTACCATCTCGACGTTGGGTTTCTGCACAGTTGTACTCCAAGGAAGTTCTGTCTGATTCATTGTAGTGACTGGTGGAGCAAGCTACTGAATTTTGCAAACTGATGGGAAACTGAGCAGCTTTAGAAAAGAAAGAAGAGAGAACACTTTCCACAGTGTGCTTAATTTGCTTATTTGCTGAGTGTAATTATTGTAATGCTTAAGAATAACTTCAAAAAAATACTGTAGGAACTAAAATATATCAAAGTCCATAATATAGAACTCTAGCTCTTAAAAATGAGGAACTCTTTACTGCATGCAAGAAAACTAAAAAAAAAAAAAAAAAGAAAAAAGAAAAAGACAAGTATTGGTTAGGATAAAGTGTCTAAATACATTCTAGTAAAAAGAAAGTACAGGAAAGATAATGCATATACTTCAGTTAGCATCAGGATTTGTCTTAAAATACATACATGACTGACAGACAAAATTATCATCTCAAGACAGACTGCTCTTTTTTTCTAATCTTCAGTTGAAGGGCTTTGCCGAGGAGTTCCTAGTGCTGTATGTGAAGGATAAGCTTTGTGGCATAAAGGGTTCTTCCAAATGTCCATTTTTGAGTGTCAAAAGCGGAAGCGGGGGGCCCAAGAGACTAAAAATAGGTGATTGTGGGACTCTATTTTGTTGTAAATTTGTCTTTATTGATTGAAACCATTGTTACAGGAGTCATTGCAAGATGGAAAGCAGTATGACATTTTAGGCATAGGGAGTGATTTAAGTGCTGCTAGAGGGGAGAGTAATTTAAACTAATATTTATTAATATTTTGAGAGACTGTGCCCTAAATTGTCCATTGAAGGGACACTGACGTAATTGGTTATCATTCATGTATAGTATTGTGCAACTGATTTCTGAGTTGTATTTTGTCTTTTTTCCCTTGACTTCCAGAAAAGATTGAGTAGCATTATGGTTTTTGGTTAATTTTAAACTGGGTATGTAAACTAAGAAAACTGTATTTCACTATTTAGGGCTTCATATTCCTATTTAAGGCTAAGTTGAACAGTTATGTAGTACATATGTCTTCCTGGTCAGTAATATTCAATATGAAGAGTCGTGAGGAAGTAATAAAAAGGACCCATGTGGAACAGCTTAGTAGTGAACCGATTTTCCTCTTTTTGAAAGTTTTATTGTTAGGTAGGTGAGCTTTTCAGAAAGTAGCTCTTTTGCCTTACTCTGTTGAAATAGTTGGGTGTGTGTTTTATTTGGATCCATGAGGAAACATCTGCTGTAGCTGGGGCTGAAGCTGTAAACCTCTTTTAAAGAGACAGCTCATAGGAAGGTGGTGAGTGTTGGACTGTATCAGGAAAGGAGTTTCCAGGGCTGCTGCGGTGGCTGAGACACCTGATTGAGGGTCATGAGGCAAGTGGGAAGTAAGCAGTGTGAAAGTAAATTAACGGAGGGAGAAAAAGTAGTATGGAGCTCTCAGGCTTGTTTTATGCACTTTTTTTTTTTAAAGTGAGCATTTGAACTTGAAATGGGAGTCAGGTTGAAACCAGACTTGTGTACCAGAGAAATGCTATTCCTTTGGGGAAGCTGAAATCTAGGTGGAAATTGTCTCAGCTGACTCTCCATCATTTAGGTAGAGCAGTACTTTGCCATGTGGCAGATGTGAGAGATTAGATAGCTGTCCTTGGAGACCAGAGCAGAAAAGTTCTTCAGAGTTTAGTTTCATTACTTTCTGGCATGGTTTGATATTTCTCATGGTTTTGGGGGCTTTAACAATTCTCATGGAGATTACTGTACAGCAGTCAGATACCCCTCAAAAACCTTCCTATGGACATCCTCAAATGATTTCTTTTGTTCCAGTTCTTCTTCCCCATTCCCTTGAATTTTCTAAGGATACTCTCTCCTTTTTCTGAGTGTGCTTGCTGAAGAAAGATGTTTACTATATGAGGAATCAGGAGGGGCCCATTTCTGTCATCCAATAGAGATGAGCTGGTTAGCAGGTACCATCTCTGCTGGAAATTATTTCACTTTACATGAGATTGTCTGGGGTTTTCTTTTTTACTGTCACTTCATTTTTCTCTTCAGCTTTTCTAAATGCATAAATATTTCTTATTGATTGTTATAATTCTCCACTTTCAAGGATCTTGCTATCAGTGTAGTTGGACATAGACGTATGTTTCCCACTGAAATTCCCATGGTGAATCATGACTGCCTGTTTTCTGCTCCCTGATTTCTTTGGGAGCCATAACTTCAGGTGAGCTTATCATCTGGCTACCAGATGAGTTATGAGAAAACCAGGCAGGATCCTATTGGGAGCCTTGTTGGATCTCACCAGGATCCTGCCAGGTTTTCACAGGCGCTTGTTTTAAAGTAACATATATCACCTTTAGCAGTTGGGACAATTGATGTGAAAAAATTGTGCTTGGCAAGTTTTTGTGACATTGGCAATAGTTAGGGACGGTTTCACCGGAGCAGTGAGATCACAAAGCAACCTTCTGGTTGAAGTAGCATGTGCCAGAAAACCCTTATCACATGCTCGCTTAAAGGAGGATGGCATTTGTGGTGGTTGGTGATGGCCTCTGTGGCTCGCACAGCCTTACATTTTCTTTTCTTCATGTATCTTTTCCAAATGCTACAAAAATCCATGAGAGACTCCTTTTAAACAAGATAATACTTCTGCTTGGGAGGTCCCCAAGCTACAGGTTCCTGATCAGTGTACTGGGAAGTAGCACTGCATGCTTGCTCTCGTCTTGTTCTTTGTAGCATACGCTATTGCCTATCAGTGGAGGCAAGATTTTGAGCTAAATGAAATCTGATGGAAATAGCAGTTCATGTGTTCACAATTTTCAGAATAAAAAGTTTCTTCCTCATTGATGGAGAGGAGCTGAATGTTAGAAAAAGTTGTTTTGTGGCTTACTGTCGTTACAGATTTCCAGATCCAGAATCTGGTTAAAGCCGGGACTATAGTAAAATTCTTTGCTATCAAGACCTGTGGCACTGAAGAAAACAAAATTCAGAAAAGCTCCTAATACATGTTTACATGGGCAATGAGACATTTTAAACTATATTAAAAAATTGAAGTAATAGCATTTATGTTTCACGGAGTAATCCAATTGCTAACTATTAGAATCTGGCTCAAAACTATTATGAGACGTTTAGTAATCTCATCTTTAATTATTGCCGCCTTCTTGTGCCTCCTTCTGATGGCTTTCTGGAGGGGAGGGTTAGCTGAAGTCCCCAGCCTCCCGCCCCAGCCTGGTGTGTTACATCTTGTGGCATCGAGCCTTGCCTGCTCCTTTCTCCCTGGGTCTCTGCAGTACTGCTGTGCTGCACAGCAGGGTGCTTCTTGATCTGCTTTGCTCATGGGTTGTTCAAGTGGGCAGCCAGATGCTTTACAGACAGTTACCATTCTGTACATCAAAGGAGTTGGCCGTTCAGTTGGCTACTGAATGTGATGTGAATAAACTGAGGTTCCTGTTGCTTTAGTGACTGTAAAGTTTGGTTTTACGTGAATTTGTTTTTTTGTAACTAAGCCACAGAAAATTAGACTGTAGTGTTTCGAGGTCAGTAGATAACATTCTCTGTGTGGCAAGGTCATTCCACGGCGGTTGGGTCATCGGTCCTGACGTGAAGCGTTCGGTGGTCTCAAGTGAGAAGCAGAGCACTGCAGGAGACATCTGAGCCTTCTAAAGCAGCTTTGGTGTCACAGGCAGCCCTGAACCTGGTGGGTTTTTCCGTAAGTGATAGTTTGATGTTAAAGTTAGCTTTTGTTGATTTTTTTCTGCACTTCAGAGTAGTACAGAAACCTTCCCCATTTCTGGTACGAACTTAATCTGGTGAATTTACAGCCATTTCTGCTTGTGTCAGCGTTGCCTCTTGCTGTAACTACTCCTTATGCCTTCGTGCAGTTCAGAACAGCAGTCTGCACTCGGGCAGCCTTTGTCGTGCTGCACAAGGCAAAACAAAATTTCTTTGGCCTCTGATGGTAAGAGGGGCTCTCTGGTCTTGGGACCATCCGGCAGCCCTTGCTCTGACTGTGGTAATGGTTTCGCAGTAGCAGAACCTGAGTAGTGGGTAACGTTTCAAGTGGGTCCTAGCAGGGTGTGTGGTAACACAGCTCTTTTCAAGCCTCTGGTGGAGATCTCTCTCCTCTTACATCCCAGGATTGCACTGGTAATTTATAGTCATTCTGTGATTAACTGTATCTTCCATCTTTTATTCTATTATATTTTCCAAACAAAAAATGTGTGTTTAAGTAAGAAATCCTTGTGACTGTGTGTTGTATAATTGAGCTTTGATTCTCAATGGTATTTACAGCTGCTTGCTCCAAAGATGCTAAGCATGACAATGGACACTGGTGATCTTTGGCATTTAGTCTTAGGAAAAGACAGTTAGAAATGTCATATTAAAAGAATCAAATTTGCAATACACAAATATGCATAGAAATCCTCTTTAGATAAAGCAGGTCTCTTCAGTGTCCCTGAAACTCTTGATTTCTCTTTGGAAAAATTTCTCTTTAAAGGTTGTAGATCTCCATTGCTGTGTGGCAATATTTTTAAAGTGACATTTATCATAGAGGGGAGAATGATGAGCTGAATCTGTTTAGCTGTGCTCTTTACTGTTTCTGTGAGCAGCTGTGGGAAAGACTGTGGTTGTCTTCTCACAGAAAGGTGAATGGGTTTTGGTCTCTTTCATGGTGTCTCTTAATTACCACTTGGCCATGGACTGGTGTCTACTGTCAGTAAGCTCCAAATTTCTGTTATAAATTTCTCTCTGAGATGGTGGACAGTTTCAAATTCTGCTTTCATAAGAAATTTCTATAACCTCTGTGGTAAGCATGCTCTATTTTTTTTCCCTCCTATTATGAATCATGTAATAGTAATAGATACATAGTACTAATTGTAGATGCTACAGTAAGAAATGTACTTCTAAGGGTATTATTGTTTGGAAAACTACCTTATTTTCTTGTAATCTTTCTGGTAATGTCTTCTGTTGATGAGCCTCCCTAGTGATTTAATTATCATCTTGAGATAAAAAAAACACCCCAGAAGGACTAACAATTTAAGAGGCTGTGTTTTTCTTGTAACATAATCAGGTTGGATGGGGCTTTGAGCAACCTGGTCTAGTGGGAGGTGTCCCTGCCCATGGAACTAGATGATTTTTAAGGTCCTTTTCAACCCAAACCATTCTGTGATAACCAGTACAGTAGGAATCTGTTATTTCTGACGTGAGTTTTGTACTTAGATTTTGTATACAAAGAGGACTAGATGCACAATCAATATGCATCTTATCAGTGGGTTAACTGGTGTTACTTCATAGTGTTAGAAGTCACTACTTCTAAATTAGAGCTGGATTAAAGAAATCTACAGTCTGACTTGTTAAAAAAGCAGTCACCTAATTCTCAGACAGCTGATGTAGTCAGTTGCTTCTAAAACATGGAAATGGTGGTTAAGTTTTTGGAACTTGTATCATTGACTTCAGAGTAGGGAAGGAGGACAGCAAAAACTGGATGACAGTAACCTGATGTAGAATAGGTGTAAGAATGTACAACTGTGGAAAGATGGGTCAAAAATATTAGTGGCTGTGGGCAAGGAGATCTTAGAGCTGGTGGAGCACTCACCCGAACAGAGAAGCCCATGCAGTACACAGCAGCACAAGTCAAGTAATGCAGTCTTTACAGTGACAGGCCTCAAGCATGGTTTATTCGGTAGTGTCCAGGGTGAAAGCTGTCCTGGTGCTGGAGTGGCAGAATGCCTGAAAGATGGCTTCAGGTAAGCACAGTAACTGTCACTATTTTAATCTCACTGTGTGCCAGATAAAATGGGAACGAAGTATTAGATATCTGACTGTTGTGTTTAATGAATTGTAATTAAGGCTCTGTTGTTTAATGCCTTAGCTTGTAAAATATGATGCATTTTTATCCAAACAAGTGTGTTCAGCATTGTCTGCAGTTAAACTTTTTTTAATATGTAACTTGTTTGAATAATTCCTTGTTCAAGACACTTGAAATTTGCTTTAGCTTGTAGGTACATTCACAAAGTGTTCAGCTTGCAGGTGAGCTGAATTTGTTCGTGGTAGTTCTCTGTTACAATAGAGCTGAAGAGTAGCAAGCATGTGCCCGGTGTGTCCTGGGCTTGGGTCTGGAGTTGCATAAGGTGATACTTTTGCCATAACTTTCACTAAAGCTAAACATTGTTATTTTTCAAATGCTATAAATCTGCCAGTAATGCAGCACTACTTGGAAGAGTTCTGGCAGATTTTTCCCAAAGTTATTTTGGGAGTCAACTACAAGCATTTCCGTATTAGTAGTTTTCTGTAGCTTTGTAGGGTTCAAACTGAAATGCTCCTGCAAGAAAGCAACAAGCACACTTGTGAATATTATCAAATACTTAAGTTCTACAGGTCTTCTGCAGCTTTTGTCTTAGGAAATGATTTTCATGCGAGGAATCAATACTGCCACTTGAGTGTTGTGAATAAATTAATGAGGTGTTTGATCATGTACTTGTTGAAAAGAAAGTAATTGTTGCATTTGATGCTTAGAAACTTTTTGTCTAATGTAGGTGAAACCTTGTATTAAACGTGGAGCTCTTTTGATTGTCTGTGATGCTGCCCCTTAGAAACATCTTGTAAGTGTTTTGGAAAAAGTGCTCTTCCAGAATTCAGGGGTAGTCTCTTCTGTCTCCGAGGTGTTCAGTGTGTTCAGTTCACGGCGGCAGTACAGTGAGAATCCTGACCCAAGGCAAAGGCCTTGTTGCCGGAGTCGCAGGGCTCTGGTGCTGTGAACAGCATTTTATAGCCCTCTGCTTGCGGTGTGCCAAGTTTGTTTGCTGTCTTCAGGCAGAACTCTGCATGAGTTACAAAATCACGAGTAGGTGGACTTGCAGTTACGCAAAGAAAGTGTGGGCTCTCTTCTATTTCAGTGGCGATACTGCTGTGTACCGCTTCCAGATGCCCTGGACAGCAGGATGGGCTCGAAGGGTTCCTGCATTCCCCAGTACAGCTGGCAGCACTCTTTAATGTTCTGGCCTACATCTATTTTTTTTTTTAATGTTCTGTTTTACCAGTGTGTCTAGACTTTTTTTGCCTTTTAAGGCATGGCATCTAAGGGGGCCTTCAGATTGCGATCTTGGGAATATTGGGATTGTAAGGACTTTTTGCACCGTTTCCTTCAAACAAAAACAACCTCAGAAAAACTGTAACGGATTCCGTAGGACTACTTTAAGTTCTTGATTGTTTTCTCATTAAAATTCCTTTCTTGTTTTCGTATTTGTGGGATGTTTGATGTTTACTCATAACTGAGATGAAATGGGGTTTTAAAGGATACAGACTGATTCTGATAGCTTTAAAATAGAGCCTTCACTTCTTAAAATAGCCTGACACGCCAGGCGAACAGGAGGCTGCACAGATCAGACATTTGACAAATGTTACGAGTACACCTTTGCTGAAAACCAATTATGTATCATCCTGTTTGTTACAAATTTGCAGTACTGTGTTTTAATATTGGTTTGACCAGTCACATTTCCAACACAAGTTGGCCTATGAACGCGAATGGGAATATAAAGTCAGGTCAAAAGTGTTGATTTTTCTCCCCCCCCCCCCCTTTTTTTTAAGAGCTCAGTAGAGACCTCTCGTAAGTGAAGCAATAGCCAATTTTATTTTTTTTAACTTTGTTTAAAAATTGTACAAACACAATGTCATTAAGTTGCTGCAGTGCAGCAGGGAGCGTGTGTATCTATGTGCCATACAGAACATGTGTGTGTAGCCTGAAGACAAAAATAGGGCAACTGTATTTATCTATTTTGTTTAAATAACAAAGATATGATAAGTTATGAGTTCTTACAGCTTGACTAATAGGAAATAGCAGGAAATGGACTGGAGAGGATACTGTGCCCTTGCTGGGAGATGGGGGATGGGACATTTGACAGTATACTGAGAGGTACCTCTCCTGGACATACTCTCTTAAGCATCCTGCACATGGTATTAACAAACTAATAAATGCTGATACAAAAGCAGTGATGCTAACATAGTGTTTAAGACAAAAAAGGAATTATCAGTGATTTTTAAGGAAGCTAAGTTGTATTTTCACCTTCCTTGATGACTGAGAGTCATCAAACTTTCTTGAGCTCCCCTGTTAAGGTAGACTTCTTTATCTTCACGCCCACCCATCCCCCCCCCTTTTTGTCTCCTGTAGTCAGTTTTTGCTCTGTTCCTATTTTAGTAAAGCCTACATGAGTACGACTAGCAGCAAATGGGACTAATGGAAAAATATTTTATTCTCCCACCCTTCTGCCCCCAATATGCACATCTGGCAGCGGCTGAGGAAGATGCAGAAGATTCAGCGTATACAAAGTTATATTTAGTGCAGCACTGAAGACATGTGTATTTCACCTAGCTTGTCTAAGAACATGATACACGTATGCTACTCAAACTGTGATAAAATGGGACTTGAAACTCGTTGAGTAGTTTCACTGTTTAAGAATTTCCACTTCTCTGTTACGTTCGTGATTTAATGATGGGTTTTACCAGCACTCTGGAGTGTGATTCTGCAGTCTGATGGGAACATATTGCAGTGGTTAGTCTGCAAGAGTCCCCTCTGCTTTGTGACGTGTCCCTGTCTGCTTCTCTGGCGTGGGCACGGCTGTGCCGAGGCTTCTTGTGGTGGCTGTTGAGAATTTTACTGCCTGACCTTTGGGAGTTGCAGCTGCCTTTGAGGAACCTGCCATGACTTGCACCAGGCACTATCATTAGAGACACTAACTGGACATCTTGGAGAATTGGAGAGAGAGCGAGCTACAAAAAGCTGTGCTTGCAGATGTCTGCAAATGAGTATGGGACATTGAATGGGAAAATTAAGTCTTAAACATGAGGGTATGGTAAAAAGAGAGGGAAAAACCTCTATGTCCTATAAGTCACTGTTTTATGTCCACTCACTGAAGCCATTGGCACAATTGAGTGTACTGCAGACACCGAATAAGCCTTTACGTTTAGGAGTTGTTTATTTCACTGGGTTGCATAGGAATTAATACAGCCTAAAAATCGGAAAGTTAGAAACTCAGTATGTTGGGATTTTTTTTTTGTTGTTGTTTTGCAGGACCTGTTGCTTATGAAAATACCTCAAATTATGATAGAGATGAATTGTAGTTTCTGGTGACTGGGGGCAGAGGTTCCTGTGGGAAGAAATCGGTGGCAGAAACTGGTTCCATTTTGCATGTTTTGTTTGTGTTTTGTTTAAAGCATGGTGCTCTCATCTTCAAATGAATGTTCCCATAGGATGGGTGGCATGGGACATTCGTTTTTTGTCTAATCTGGAACATACATTTGAATCTCATTCTGGTTTCTGTGAGGAAGTTTGATGTGCCTAAAACAAATATGTCCTTGCAATGTGCCTTGGTTTTGGTTATTGCTCAGTGGTTCTTTGGGTCATCTGCTTGTTTGGATAAAACCTGAAATATACCTAAATCAGAGTGGTGTTAGGTTTGGTTTGTTTTTTTCTTTTCTTTCTTATTTGTGGTTTGTTGTTTGTGGGTTTTTTGTTTGTTTAGGTTTTTTGTTGGGGTTTTTTTGTGTGTGTTTTGTTTTTGTTTGTTTTGACAGGAAGATGGTTGTGTTGTGGTTGGGTATGAGTAAATAAGACCAACTCACAGGCAGGTCTGCAAAATCACACGAAGTAGGGCTAAGCGAGTTTTTACAGGTGCCAAAATACCAATGCACAACATGCTGATGGAGATGGGGCTGAGAGTTGGAGTCACGAGGTGACTTTCCTGGTCTGGGCAGGATGCATTCCCGATGTCAGAAGGCATCGGTGCGAGGGGCGGCTTGGGCAGTGCCCCTGCTCTTGGAGGGAGAAAGGGGAGGACGTGGTGGCTGTGGCCACGTCTGATGCTGCAGCCCTTGTGCAGAGCACGGCTCTGGTCACTGATGTCTCCAGCATGAATAGGAGTTCTGCACACCAGGACTTCACAAGTGTCACGTGTCCAATTACTACTTTGAATGCAAAAATGGATTACTTTGAGGACAACATAAATGTTCCATGAAAAAAAAAAATATTTGACAGTAACATGAAATACTATGTTTGTTTTTTTCTTAAAAAAATACCCCAAACAATATTTCCGTACTGTAAAATACTATTTGTTTAATGGTATTTGAACTGAAATTAGTTTTGCTTTTATCTAGCAGATAAAGTTTTTTGTATAGGTGTGTCCAAGCAATAAGCAAAGCGCTGTGCTAATGCAGAGTTAGCAGGAAATAAGTCACTACTTCATGTTTGCAGCTTTTTTTTCGTTCTCGACTGATTAAATTCACTTTCAAAATCAGTGCATTTCCATTTTAGCCAGTTGAGAACCTCTTCTATTCACCTTAGTTCAGTCCAGTTCGTAATTTTTTTTTAATAAATGTTAGTTTAGGATTTACTTAGAGTTTCAAAACAACAGTAATTCTGTTGTTGAGTGTTGATTACCCTTGTTCTTAAATATGACCCTTTTTCATATATTATCAGAATGTTTCTGGCCTCAGAAATATGTTCTGTATTTAGAATTGGTCTTTTGCCTAAGTTGAGAAAGGGAAGTCAGCAGTAGCTGCATCTTTCAAGGATTATTGAAAACTGCTGGAAGTGGCAAAAGATCAGCTGATTTAATGAAGATTCCACAATATTTAGTGCACTGAAGTCTTGCCACGTTGTATCCAAAAATGAACTAAGAAATGATGAAAACTTAAGGATTGCAGATACGTACTAAACCCCAGAGGTGCAACCCCAAGATTTGAAATGTAAATACTCTGCTATTATTTCTATCATCACCACCAAACCTAAACCTGAGCTGAATTCAGAGGTCTTGTCTGAGTTACTCTGTATTTGTTCAGTGTTGTATTTTGTGTCATTAGAGCACAATTTAGTTTATCCAGGGTGCTGAATTCACTGGTGCTTCTTAAGCTTCCCTCTCTGGTAAGCATTGTTTTCCTACATTTTCTGTCTTGGAAGAAAAATGTAGCACTCATTTGTGATTTAAGGGTCCTCACAGTCCAATTACCAGAGTTAATAACACATTTCTTTTAGTATTAAGGGTACAGACTAGGAACAGTCGGGAACTCAGTCATTCTGCTTAGGGTAAAAGATGGTTTCCTGCTGGAGAAGCAGGACTGTGTTTAAGCCATATGATCCCAAATATTCGTATCTGTGCCAGCTGTTTTAGATGTGGGAAATGCATGTGCTTTGCAAGGAATGAGACCCACTTGGTTTCATACATTTAAGTTGGGGCTGCAGGGCCAAGTAAATGAGGACAATAAATCTAGATTTTAATTCGAGAAAGTTTCACATCTTCAGATACTTTAAGTGGTGTAAAAGCAATTTATTTCTTCTCTATTTTGTGCATATGTATTCTGCTGTACCATTAATTTAAACAGTCTGGATGTAGAAGTGTCTTGGTAGTGTAACATTCTTACTAAAATTCTGTGGGTATTTTTCAGGCAGAAAAAATGCTGACCATTTTGTGGTTTTTTGGAAATCATGTGTAATTATGTCATTTAACCACACAATAAGGCTTTCTGTGGTAACGTTTTAGATAAACAGGAAAACTCATTTTTTACTTTGTTTTCATTGCAGAACTGTCTTTTTTATTTTTAGTGCAAAGTTGTTTGATTATTTTCTTCAAAAATAAAACACAACATTTTCTGACAGAAAAAACAGACCATTAGCAGCCTCCTAAAAGCTCTCTTTCAGCATTGGTGCCTGTCATAGCACATTTTCTCTGTTTTGGGGAAATACAGTGTTTCATGTCTGACCTGCCTGAGTTGCCAAGAAAGTGATGTAAATATAAGCCATTTACATAGCCCCAAGGCAGATGATTTCTTCATTAAGGGCCCTTCTCCAGAGGAATGTAAGGAAAGTCGAGATGAATACAATAATGGTAGGACGTGAATGTGGCTGAATTAAAGGACATTGGATCCCAGTATAGAGACTGCCTTTCAGGAATTAAATGGCCCTAAACTGTGGTGGCTTCATCCCCTTGCAGTGAGGGGCTGCTCCACTCTGAATGGAGCCTTTATGTGGGGGTTCAGTTGTGTTTGCTACAAGTGCAGTAGCCTCGCAGTGCACAGGAGGTGTCTGAGCAGTCAGCCCGAAGAGTCCCAAACAATAACATTGAGTAACAGGTTGCCAGCTTATTCAAGACAAAAAAAGCACAAGAAATCATTATTGGGAAACACATCTCATACTTAATCCTCTACTTGGGAGATTTCTTTTCTTCTGCCTTTGTGTTAGGTGGTGGTGGGAGGTAGGGGGTGGTTTGTGGAGCTTTGCTCCGCTGCAGAGACAGGGCTGTGTTGCACACATCGGGCTGCGAGTCTGGGCAGGCACAGACCTTTTCTCACCTTACCCTAAGCCTGATTCTTATTGATCCTGTTTCATTAACCGGGCTCTTGCATCTCCTTTGCTCACGAAAAAGATGGCATTTCAGGTAGCCTAGGGTGCTTCTGTGTGGACCTGAGCATCCAGTCGAATAAGCAGATGTTTCTGTCGTGGCCAAGTCGCGTATCAGGGCGATATCCACTGCACTTACATCAAGAGGAATGGAAGTAGAAGGGAAACCAAAAGCAACTGTTAAAAAAGAGGAAGGTAGTAGTAAAAGGGAGTTGTACAAATCTTAGGGTGCTGGAGGAATTAGGGTGGAATAAAAATCTCTCCCAAGTACTCAGTGCAGAGAAAAACAAATGAAAAGGTTGGTTTCATCCATCAGAGTAAACTTTCCCTGTTGACTTTCCCTGGAAAAGCTGTAGCTGTGTCTTTTGTGGGAGAGAGCAGTAATTCATGTAAGAGGAGGTCTCCACCACAGTCAGCTTCTCATTTTTCCTCAGTAAATCAACCTTGAAACTTTACGCTTGTGGAAAAACCTGTCAGAACTGATCACCCTAAGCGATGGGAAGAGGTGTGCCTTGGCACTGGGGGCTGCCTCTTGCAGTGGACAAAGGCAGCATGCGTTTGGTTGACTGACACCTGGGCTGTGATGCAGTGCTGTTGTTTTGGTTTGTGGTTTTGTTGTTATCACTGATTTGACTTTTGTTGTTGTTGTCGTTGGTTTTTTTGGTTGGTTTGTTTGGGGTTTTTTTGCTAGTGCTGTAACTATAGTCGTGAAGGCAGGGCCGTAGATGGGTCTTGTCTCCTGGAGGCTGCATTTGTGACTTGTTAGAAAGCAAGAGCAAAGCTTTAGCAGCTGGGGAGTGGTTTTGGCTGCTGTAGCTTTGTGCCTCAGTCACCTGCAGCAGCATGAGTCTCTGCACCCTCCAATGGCATCTGCATCGAGCACAGAGCCTTCTCAGGAAGGCTGCAGAGCCTTTGTCCCTCCTCCCTCTTCCAAAGACTGTGTATAGCCAAGATGGAACGTCGAGGCACTGCTTTTCTCTTGGATCTGTGGTATGGCAGAGGGAATTGCGTAGGAAGCTCTAGAGAAGTGGCTGTTTGGGTCTGTGAGCCTTGGCGAGCTGTGAGCTGCGTGTAGCTCAGCTAATTCAGGGGGCAGTGATGGGTGGCAGACAGGCAGTGCAGATGAACGTAGCTTAGAAGGAAGACATTGTCGTGACAGTTACAGAGCTCTGTATGGGAAGAGGAGAAAAGGGTTAATGCTAAATCTTCACTCAGAAAATAATCTGGGGTACCTGAGAGCAGGACTGACTTGTGGTCTGTCTGCAGTTCTCAGTGGGACGCTTCTGGGGCACGCTTACGATCACATCAGTCTCTTTATGGCCCTGCCAATCGAGTGGTGTTCTGGGTGGCAAAATTGCAGTAATTCACTGCCTGATGTACATAGCCTGTCCCACTGCCGAAATTTAAAAATACAGCTTTTTCTTACCATGTTAACATATTCTTTTTGTGTGTTTTGGGGTTTTGGTTTTTGTTGGGTTTTTTTAATTAAATTGGTCAGTGGATGAACCATGGCCTTTGGGAAGCTGCTTTGGCTCATGTTGCAGCATTTACACAACACTTCAGTAATGTAGCTGTCTAAGTCAGGGGGTTGATTCTACAATGTATTTCTCTTGCGTTTCATGTGTTCAGAGTACTTCGCTTTTTTTAATAGAAACAAAATTAGAGTAATCTCAATGTGGAATGGCCAGTGAAAGCAGCACTAGTGTGTTTTTATAGAAGATTCACATTACTTGTAGTTAATTGGAAGGATGCTTCTGGCAAGCGTGTAGGTGTGTGGGAGGACAAGATTACCCTGATGTTTCAAAGAGAAAATATTTTGTGTTAAAGGCAGATTGTTACTGTGTTTAGGAAAAGGGAAGTTTCTGTGAGAAGGGCAGCTTTTTCTGAGGTGGTGATGAATTCAAATTTCGTTTTTTGTCATGGCATTCATTTTGTGACAAATAATAGGCAGTTAACAAGAAGGTATTTTCTGTAGAGCTGGCAGGATAGATAATCTTTGAAAAGGGTGAATTAGATTTTTATTGCATAAAGTAATAACACATTTAGTTGGTAGACAAAAGTGTTACAAATAAATTGTATGCATGGAAATGCTTTTCTGTCCTTGCCCCCCAAGCAGCAAGCGTTCAGGTGTCCCAATCCACTCTGTGCTGATAGTACTCCTGTTAACAGTAATTAATTGTGCATGGTTTCAAAACACAGCCTCTGCCTCGTGGCCAGAATTTACATCATAAAATGAAGCAATTGGGATTTTCTCCTGAGCTTTCTGATAAACATATCAACGTGGGCTGCTCCAGGCCAGGTCACTGTTCAGCGTTGCCAGGCGTGCTGGCTGGTGGCACAGCTTTACTTGCATTTGAAATGGGGGGGTTAAGTTAAACCTAAATGTACATAACAAACCCTTATGAGAGTGTGTCACAGGTAAATGTATTTTATAATCTCTTAAGTGGTAAAATGCAGTTTTAAGGTAGAATTACTTTGAAGTTTATTAATTCTGAGCTTTGGAGTGTATAAGTAACATGATGGTTGGAGTTTATTGCTCCAAGTGCCTCTACGGTACAGAATTGATTCCTAATGCTGTATGCAGGAAACTCATCTCTTGAGCTTTGGGTGCTAAGATGAGTATGTTAGCTTTGAAGAAGCAATGCTGTCTGGTATGGAGAAGAGTCAGTGTAAGATACTACCTTTTTTTTTTTTTTTTTTTTTTTATGATAACAGAGGCTCTATAGGCCAAATAGCAGTTGCTCAGTGTAGTGATTGTTGTGCCAGAGTTTTTGGCTTCTTCAATCTAATGTTGGTGGCACAATTCAGAGCTATTTCTATTTTAGAAAATGAACCTAATGTTGTTTGGGTTTGTACAGTATTTCTAGAGAATATTGCAGAACCATTCCTTTTAAAAGAATAGCAATTTCAGAAATGTGATAATATATCAAAAATAGTGGCAAGAGCAATGGGGACTTTAATTTTTAGATGTCCCAATGTAATAAAGTTTTGCCAACTAACATTCAGCATTAACACTTGATATTGATCCTGCTTGGAAAGGCTAAATTGTTTGGGTTTTTTCAGAGCTTTTTTTTAAAAATTGTATTCAGTGTCATCTGCAGTTGTGAGGCTTGTGTGCACGGGAAAGGTGCACTTCAGAACGTGCTAATACTGTGAAATGAAGCTGTGTTCTGGACAGTAATTTTTCCACATGTCTGCCACTGCTGAAATCAGTTCTACTTTGATGATTGTTTTCTGAGTATTCCATTTCACTGCATATTCTCTCTTTTTCCCTGAGCTATTCAATATCAAAGATAAAATCTGAAGTTAAGTGTTTAGTCACTGGGTATCCATTCAGAATTTGTTGTCAATTGGCCTGTTCTATTAGCTTGAAAAAATTTAGTGTAGCATGTGGCCTCTTAAAGAGAGGGTGCTCAGTGAACTGTGAGAGACTTGCTACTCAAATGTGAGGTTTTTGATTAAAACTCGTGCTTTTTTTTTAATTCATTTTTAAACTTATATTGGGTACCATGTTCTGAAGTATGTGGCAAACAAAGCATGTGGGGTATTGTCCTTTACTTAAAGTTACTACTGATATTAGTGACAAAAATGGTAACTTCTTTCAAAATCCTTTTTCTGAATTTTGCTAGTTTTGTTGTAAGAGGGAAAGATGAATGGAAGAAAGTCTATCTGCAAAACATTGACATTGGCAAAGAAGGATTTAGCATAAATTGATTATTATCATGGCTTCTGTCAATCTTTTAAACTTTATTTTGTGTGTGTGTGTGAAAACCTTCAAATTATGGAATATTTAGCTCTGAGGAGGCTGTCTCCTTGAGTTTTTCACCCTCAAATTGAAGTGACTTATTATAATCTCATTAGAATTTTGCAGCAAAGAAGTTAATTGTTTCTGAAAAATGTAAGTTGGTGGGGAAGGGGGTTGTTGTCTTGAAAACCAAACCAAACCAGTCCTTGCTTTCCATGGAAAAATTTTAAAAAACAAACAACAAAACAAAACCATCAATGCAACTGCTTTTCTTATACCAGCATATATTTAAAGAGGAATCAGTTTGAAACATAGACTTGCCTATGTGAGTTGTATACTCTGTGGTAGCTATCAGTGGTAGCTATTATTGGTGTATGGGTTTTATATATTTTAGTGTTGTCCATTAAACAGATTTTTCTTAAAGTATAGTAAATTGCACTGTTTTATCCTAAACAGTAAATGAAATTATCGTCTTGCAAAAGTCTGCATTTGTGTGAAGTCTCCCAAGATACCGTTTGAATTTGGCACGACTAAACATTCCCCCAGTTATGTGTGTCTGTTTGCAGCACTAGGAGTTTTGCCTTCACCTATTAGCCACTTGGCTTATGGTCTTATAAGGAAATAATAAAATGGTTTTATATCACAATGTATTAACAGTATGTATTTGGGCTTCGGTTGAGGTTCACTCCATAGACAAACGCATTCCATCTTCAAGTTTGTAATAAGCAAATCATCACTGAAAAATGAAGTAAAATGCTTGAGGTGCCATTTGCATATGAAGCCAATGGCCTGAAAGGGTTTCCTGCCTTTCTGGGTATCTCGGTCATTTTGATGTTGGACTTAATGTAATTTTGCTCAAGTACATTTTGTTTAACAGAAGATACCCAGAAAGTCTCGCATTAATCTGGTTTTATTTTTGCTCTTTAGACAGTGCCCTGTTATAAACTAAAATCACACATTCCTCAGTGTAAACTGATCATGTTCCCAATGGAAATTTCAGGAATACTTGTGGCTACTTTCAAAATGTGGAAATCTATTTATATTTTTTTTCCACTTGTTTTTCTTGCTAGGTTTTGGCACTGATTGCGTTCATCTGCATAGAGACCATTATGGAATGCTCCCCTTGCGAAGGCCTTTATTTCTTCGAGTTTGTGAGCTGTAGTGCATTGGTGGTTACTGGAGTTCTGTTGCTTATGTTCAGTCTAAATCTTCACACAAGAATACCGCAGATCAACTGGAATCTTACTGTAAGTTCATACAAATCCTCGCTCTGTTAAAAATAGCTGCGTATCTGTTCTTAAATTTGATCTTGGAATTCTACTTTCTACTGTTTAAGATTTTTATATGAGTGTTCTTTATGCTGAGTAAAGTATACATTTTACTTTTATTTAGTTTGAATGCTAACAGCAGAATGAGCTTTGAAATGTAGCAAGATGAAACTATGTTAAGTGTAACTCAAGTTGTTGTCTGGTAGATTGTCTCTGGAAGGAAAAGCCTCCTGCTAATGCCAGCCATTACTGTTTGTGATTGAAGTGGGTAAAAATTCAGCCTGTAGTTATTTAATTTGACAGATACTGTATTTACAGTAGCCTGTTGTTCTCAAGTTTGCTTTTTTTATTAGAACAGTCATGCTGAATATATTTTCTTACACAGATTAATGCAATCATTGAGTAGTAGTGTAAAAAATTATGTGCTTTCTGTGAAAATCAGGTGTTTTGAATTGCTTATACAAACAACTGTTGAACATGGACTGGCAATGCTTAATATGTTCTCAAATGCAAGGAGTTTTAGGAGCAGAACTGCTGGCAGTGCACATTCCTTTTGTACAAGTCTCTATTTCTATGCTGTATTAGGAGTTAAACTTTCAGATTGGGTTGCATAAACACAGGTCACAAAATCAACATGCTAAGTCACTCCAGCAAAAGATATGTCAGCTTCAAATATTTATATCAACTTCTTTGGACAGTACAGATACATATGTGCCTATGTTCTGGTTTAGTTTATAACAGTAATTTTGTAAGCACTGTTGGAGACCAGTCCCAGAGGTTTTTAGACTTCTGTATGATTATTTATCTTTAAAAAAACCTGGTTTTAATGTAATTTATTAACGTTGCAATTTGAACGTTTGCAGTAACTGTTTATAAGCCTAAATGACTTCTGTAAAATGAGAGTGGAATGTGGAATTAGATGTGCTCTGGGGATGCATGATCTGTTGAGGGACTCTTAGGAATAGTGCATGGTAGAGAGATAAGATGGACTGAGAACTGTGACAGGTAGCTGTACGTAGGGGAGATCTAGGTGGCTTACAAAACAAAATCAGTGGAACCACTGGAATCTTACTAGGTTCTCTTGCCTTTGCTCCTTTTGTCTCCAGTCAGTATTGTCCTCACTTCTCTTCATGCCAAGCTGAAAAGCAGCAGCTGTAAGGAGAAAGTAGTTTATATTTCTGTTGCCAGCTTGTTGCTTGATGAGCGTCACAACAGGCTACCAGCTGATAACAGCAATTGAAGGACATCTTTTTATGGCCCACTGTTCTGTACATGCTGGTAGGATGTGCGAGAGCATGATAACAAGTGTGTAGGAGTGCATCAGTGTCACATAAAATGCATGGTAGCTTTCCTGGTGTGGTTTGACCAAGTCTTCTTATCAAGAGACCACAGAGTACTATGCGTGGTGTCCATGGCCGAGCTCTCTGGAAGAGTCAGTGTAATGACTTTGCATACCCTTCCTTCTGTATGTCTGTACCTGTTGTTCTGTTGTTGAGCCCTGTGGCACTCTTACTAAATGCACCTCTCTGCCTTTCCCTCCCCCAGATAATGCAATGTAACTGGTAGGTCCTTCCAGCCACTCTGACTACGTGCAGTATTTGAGTGACAAGAATGGCCCCTTTGCAGTGTTAGTTGTCTCTGCATATCACTCTATTAGAAAGATTTAGAGAAAAGGATTAAAAATCCACCCATTTGTGGTGTGGTTTGGGTTTTTTTTTCTATGGTGGTTTTGTTTGTATTGTTTTTTTCAGCAGTTGTCACACTCTGAACCCCCTACCTAAAAAGCATGGAGCAGCATGACATGATCAGGGTTCAACATGAAGGGCAAACGGAATACACTGCTAATGCTTTTGCTTTAGTTCATATTGCCAGATCAACAGAGACAGAAGGAAATCGTCATGATCTAGCGAGTCTCTTTCTTTTAGTGATGTCCTGAAGATGAAATGCTTCTTCCATCGTTATACCAAAGATCTCTTAACAGAAGTGAGAAGAGAACTGGAAGCTCGTGACTTCCGTTAACTGTTGAGACCTGCTATCGATTAATGATTTTAACAATCATTAGTCTGGTAGGACTGTTACTGTGAGAGAAATGTGGGATTATCTTTATTATTCAAACAGCTGTAGTCTGCTGTTGCATGCACAAAGTGGGATCGAAGGCTGCTGATGAAATCTCACCTATGGGAGATTACTTTGGTAAAGTTAGTAGGAAACTTAAGAATGTAGAGTTGTGGCCGAATGTAAATTATTTTTTTTTTGTTTATTTTGGCATTTTAATCTTTATATTTTGATGTCTAATTGTACATTATTTGCCTCTTTCAGTATTGAGTATTTTCCTGTGTTTTGATGGTTATTTTGATTATTTTGCAGCCTCTGTGTATGACACAGTTATCACCAGAGTTGCTTTCTGAACAGCAGAATTTCACACTCCTGAATGTTTTAGGAGAAAGTCACTCCTGCTTATGTATGAATTCATTAATGCACATGATTTAAAAAAACGTGTAACTTTATAGTGGGTGTTCCCCTTGTGAAAAGTCTCAAACTTTGCTTTTAGAGGCTGTATGAGAAGGAGAAGCTGTTACGCTGCTTGAAAGAATGTAGTAATCTGAAATTTAAGAAGTTGTTCTTGAAACACAGCACATAGAGAAACTTCCTAGGAACCATTTGAAACTGTTTGCTTTCAAATGGTCCTGCATATTAGAAAGTGCCAGGCCATCAACTGCTGTTGTCCAACGCAGGATTGTTTCCTAAAAGAAGCTTCACTAAAATTAATCTTGATTTATAATGTGTTGTGGGTATTGTCAGATGTCCACTGTCCCTGGTTGGAGTGAAGCTGTGGATGAGCATATACCAGCATCTACCAGATCTGCAGGTTTGCTCAAGTTTTTGTCATATATATTTCTAGCCATTTGGGAAAAAGAGCTTTGTTTTGATCTTGATTAGAGACTTGCCATCTGTTTAGACATTTTCCTGAGGTAAATGTGAAAGAAACATGGATACGGTGAGGCCAGGAAAAAACCTTGCTTGGCTATGTTGGAAAGAGACAGGTCTCTTCCAGTAAGATGAAAGAACAGTCACTTGTCTGTGTTGTGCAGCACTATCAATATTATGCAAAAATGCAAAAGCTGGGGAACCTGTCAGTGGAAATTTCCATTTCTTCTATGCTTTACAGCTCAAAGGGAAGCCTATTCTGCAAGGGAACTACCAAGTGGCGTAGGGGAGTAAATAGCAAACCGCAGCAGAGATTCCTGCTGCACTGATGAGCTGCTGCTTTGAAATGTTTGGGTTTTTTTCTTTCCCCAGAGTTAACTAATAACTGAATGTTTGATCTAATTTTGTGTTTCGCTAAATCGTAGGGGGTTTTTATTGTTGTTGTTGTTATTAATTATTGTAATCTCTTGTGCTCTGCAGGGAGAGCTTAAATCTTGCAGCCAAATTGCGAGCATGATACGGCCCTCTAGAAATAGGGGCGAGGTAGGAAAGGTAACGGAAGTGTTTGAAGGAACTTTGGTGTTCTGATGAATTTGCATGTGGTTTGTCAGGCTTTCTAACAATTACTGTCCCTGTGGGGTGGATCCACTGTAATGCTGCAGTGCCTTTTTTTAAGGGCTGACAACTGAAATGACCTGAGGAAGGGGAGAAGTGATGGCAAGCAGCTGATAGTGCTGGAATTTGGCAGTGTCTCCTGGATGAGAGTTTGTGTGATGTGAGAAATCCAAGTCATTACAGATGTAAATCATTGCATAATCAGCTGGTAAAATAGACTCTTTATGTCTGTGTGTAGGATAAAAGCCTTCCAGTAGATTTTGACCTTTGATTTAAAAAAATAATAATAAAAAAAAATAAATTAAACATCCACTGGAGTTCTGGTAGTGTATTTTGTGTGTGCAGTGCTGAATGCAGAGTTTTTCAGCCTAGAGCAGCCTCAAAGATGAGACACAGAACCAAGCACAGTATAAACTTATGAGTGTTCTGCCAGGCTAATTAGTCTGGATTGGGTCCCAGGGAAGCACGGATACAGGGCAGAAACATGAGGAGTCAGGTGTGTCTCTTCTAAGAGACACAGATCAGTGGTGGTATTTTCTGCTGCTTGAAAACTTATTTCATCTTTGCAGGGTTGTTTCTTTTTTCAGTTGCTGCAGTGATGAAGCTTTCTATGCAAGATACCTGAAGTAAAATTTGATGGGGTGCCAGCATAAGAAACTCCCTTATGCCAGCCTTGGTTCTGAAGAGTGCAATTACAAACCTATAGTTAAAAGTCCTTCATAGGGCAATCTTGACTTTTTTTAAAAGTTATTTTTTCTCTTTCTGTTTTGAAAAAAACCCTTGTTTTTCTTTGGCTTAGCCAATAAGAAATTAAGTAACTCATCCTTCACTTTTATGTTTACTGCTGTTAAAATAGCAATACCTATTAAGGATAAAAGTAAGTATTTTATGAATTTAAAAAAACAAAGTCAGAATTAATTTCTTCTGGGTTAGTGCTCTTCATGGACTGTTCTGGTTTGATGCAGCATGGTGTAAATGACACATTATTCTGTAAGAGATACAAACACGCGCCTTAAATATAAGAAATATCTCATGGTTTAGTAGTTATTGCCAGTAAGGTCTGTAGCTTTGTGACAACTGTTGATCCTGACTGTCTGCAGGACTGCTTATTGGAAAAACATGCAGGGAAATCAGTGAGGAACAGCTAAGAACAAACTGAGAGGGGAATAGGCAGGTGGTCTTCAAGAAACCAAAAAGAAATGCAAATGTAGAAGCATTCATTCAGGAACATGTTCTGTCATTTACAGCAGAGTTCACACGTCTAACAGAGCTTTTATTCCAACTCAATAATAGTTAGAAAGAAGATGAAAATTTCTGTTTTGAAGCCACTTCTTCCATTACTTCCAATTCTTCAAATTCGTATCTTGTCTCTCACCATTCAGAGAGCTGACTGAGGTTTTTTGAAAGTCACTTATGTTAATTCATGTCTTTTTACATGTTTTGCTTGAGATGCTGGAACTAGAACTGATTTCCAGCAAGTGCCAGACACCTGGGACCAGACTGAAGCACCTGAATCTGCAGGTGAATGCTAGAGAGCTTTGGGAGCTGCTGTGTGTGCCTGGGGACCTTCAGCCCTGCAGAGGGGCCATGCAGTGTAGCTCCATGCTGTGAGATAGGCAGTGAGGTATCTCTGCACAGTGTGAATCCAGCCCTCTGGGTCACTAATATGTCTCTGAAACCATTGCTCATGGACTATTTTATCTGGGGGAAGTGGTGCCTACGTGAATCTTGGAGTAGCAGAATCTAGTGTTTGAATAAAATACCTATGGAAGCCTACAGAAAGGTGAAAAAAAGAGGTGTGAGCATACAGTTAATTTGATTCTTTCTACCTAGGAATTACGTTTACTGAGAAACAATGTTTCCATTTTTAATTGTGCAAAATAGTCATACAATGTTTAATAATATGATTTATAGAGTAAAATTTCGGGGTTTTGACTCGAGGTGCTTGATTTGGAGGACTGGTATGTTTGTGAACTTCAAATTGTTACCTTCAATTAATAGAAACAAGGGAAAAAGTTCCCCAAAAGAATCGATAATCACAGTCCCTCTCCCTTCCTCTGCCAACTGAAAAACAAACCAGCAAAACTGAAACAGAGCTAAAAAGAAATGTTACTTTGAGCTCTCTTACGGAAAATACCTGGACAGCAGCAGGCCGGTACCTTCTGTCACCTTTTGTGACAAAGTCAAGCTGTTGAAATATGCAGGCTTCTTTTCCAGATTGCATTCATTCAGCTACTTTAAACTCCATCTAAATGTAAAATCCTGGATTTCAGAAAGCAAATAACAAAAGCAACCACCAGTTTAAATGTCATATTTTTGTTTATACAAGTGGCAGTTGCAGTATGGCACTGTCTCCCTTTTAAATAGTACCTGGTCACTTGTACAGTCTCTTACTTCACTGTGAAATAGAGGATAGGAAGGCAGAGCATGTTTGGTGATTGAATGTCTTAAAAGTTCGCATGTGTGAAGTCACGGAGAGTGATGGATAAAGGCACGTGGATGTTACTGACACCTCTGAGCATCAGGGCTAACTCCTGCTAATGTACCAAACTGGAGGACTAAACAGAAGCTTTCAAAGCTGATGTGCCTTGCAGTTTTCAGGAGTTACTTAATGGAAGTTTTCAGGTCTGTTAACAGACCTCTCATTCATAGCACCAGTTCAGGTTTTCCATCCTCATGAATCCAGGAACATACCTGCACAGACCCTGAAAAATGAAAGACTGTAAGATGTTGTCCACTTTATTCTAGAGTTTCCCACCTTTACAGCAGTATCAGTAGAAGAAAAGCCTCATCCTTTTTAGTGTAAATGTTGTCTTGGCATAAACCCATCTTCATCTGCAAGCTAAGATTCCCCTTCTACCTCATGCTCCTTCCAAGTGGGACAGATAGCTGTTGAGCTGGCGATGGCAGTAGCAAATACATGTCCTTGAATACTTTCCTTTGGACTAATAGGATTACTGGTGACTAAACAGAATGACTTGCAAATAACTAGCGAGTGACCAGAAATCAGTCTTTCATTTTAAATCATTTTGGAAAGGAGAAAGAGAGCAGCAGCAGTCTAGAGAGGATTTGATTCAGTTCATAGCTCTTATTCTGTTATGGATGGCAGCTTTGTACAGTGCTTTATGGCACAGCATACTGTCTCATGAGGTTGCTGTAATTTCAGCAGAAATTCTTCTATCTCTGTGATGTGGTTTTTACTTTGTCTATAAATATAATAGCAAAAACTTCAGCTACATCATGGCCAGATTTGAAACAACTCATCTTTTTTCAATTAGCTTATTCTTTTTATTGTCACGATTATTCATTTTCTGTAACGTGGAAAAAAGCTACATTATTTTAGGGAGTGTCCTTTACTTCTTGAATTCTTGCTGTAATTTATTCTCTTTTGTTTGTACTCTGACTAGTCCAAAGCCATTTTATTTTTCATTTTCTTATCTTTCTACTCTAAGTAGTAAGTACCAAATTTTTGGAATAAAAATCTCCAGCAATATGGAGGTAATTGTGGTAGTAATAATGGTGATGTCACCATTATATACGTGTATGACAATGTTATTGGTGTCACTGCTCTTAAGCACTATGATGATCTGTGGATAGGAAAGATTGTGTTAGTTTCAGCTTTTGAAGAAACCAGCCTTATGTAAGAATGTGAATCAATTATTAATTGCATTAGAAGATTTTGATCTAAATGGGGAAAATGGAGTTGCAGAAATTAATAAATTGGAGCCTCGAGATGGAATCAATTCTTTAGATTTGAATTGTTGGATTCTTTGTAAAGAGTACAATAAAATAAAATGCCAGTAAAAGTGACAATGTTTCTAGTGTACTTATATCTTTGGTTTCCTGGAAAAATAATGACAAAGGCACTGGCAGTCTCATTTCAGCATTATTTTAGATTTTGCGGTATCTCAAAATTCTTACAAGAAGCCTTCAATTCAGTATGTAGCATGGAGATACATGCAACTGTCTGTCACGTTGCAGATAAGTCTATCTGCCTTGCTTCTACTCTTCTCCTGTGGCAGGATGATCAAGATGACAGAGTTGAAAAGTCAGAGATCATAAGATTAACTAATGAGCACATATGACCCCAGAAATCCTAGAGCATGATGTGTCATTCACGTAGTCTTTAAGCAGGCACTAAGGAAATACAAAATGTGTGCCTGAAAAAAGCAATCTGGATTATAAGTGACAAGGTGGAATATTAAGTGCACCTTTGGTTGTTTATTCTGATGGTTAGCTCCCTTACAATTAACACTTCATTTTGCATATGACGTTTGTCTTAACTTTGCAGCTGTTAAATTTGTTATACTATTAATGTTGTTGTGCTTTACTGTGTTGAACTTCTTAAACATCTAGCATTTTTTGATTATTTGAACACGGGTATCTTCATGTACACAGCTCAATCTTTTTAATATTCAAAGCAGTTTAGGTTCTTTGATTCATACTGTGAGAAATTTTCTCCTTCTTTTAAATAACTTCTGTGGCTCTTCTCTGTACCCTGTCCAATTTTTCAACATACTTTTAAAAATGTGGATACCGGAACAGGATGCAGCATCCCAGTGTCCTTTGCAAAGGTAAGATTACCCCCTTACACCTCTTGTGTCCGTATGTCCAGAGGAATGTATAAGTGCTTTTTCTCCCTTATTTTTTTTTTTTTTTGTCATGGCATCACATCTTGAGATGCTTACCTACCTGCTCTAATTACTAAGTTCTTCTGATTTATTTCTTCTAGGACTTTGTCTCCATTCTGAAGGTCTACCCTTTAGGTGGTAAATGTACTCCGGTAGTAAAATACACAGCCTAACCTTGGGTTGAACTCAAATGTTTTGGTCTTTGTTTGTTTGTTTTTGTATTCAAGTACATAGGTGCCCTTTCTACAGTATTTAGTTCCAGCATTCTTGGTGACATACATATGTTTACTCTAGAGATCCGATGAACATGTTGGATACTGTGGAGTCTGGTATCTGTTGTCATATTTAGCGAGACTTCCTCTCTAGTGAGAAAAGGTTTACGTAGATGAGAACCAAACCCTTGTTGGCAACCCCAGAAGGACAGTTAGAGGCGTTAAAGTTGGAAAGGAGGATACTTGAAGAAACTGTGAAAAACTGTTTATTTTCTAATATCTCTGTTTCTTTATCTTTGCAAAGCTACAAGTTGTATAATAAAAACTGCAAGAACTGCTTCATAAAATTCCAGTTTTGTTTGATGCCATATACACCAGATAACATCTATTTCAGTAAGCATGAACAGAAATAAAAAGAATCTGTCTAATTATACACTGGCAGGTGGAAAGATGGTAGGAGTTTGAGACCCACAATCTGCTTTTGTTTCCTTATTAATTAGTAAGACATTTTGGGTCTTCCTGGGCTCGTGAAATCTGAACATGTGGGTGGAAATAGGAATGAGCAATGGAAGCTTCTCAGATGTCTTGGGAAAGCCCTGCTTTTAGATGGGGAATCAGGCCACGGCGATACGTCATACAGTTTATCCCAATGTACACTAAGTTTTGATGACCAGCTGTCAGAGTCAGTACCCTCAAAATAGGTGTTTTCCCTCTAAATAAAAGCTACTTTCAAATGCATTCTCCAGTCACGGCTAGAAAATCAGATGATTTGGGGGTGGCTGGATGACTGTGGTCTTTTCAAAGTCTCTGTGCTATGTAACTGGTACATAGTCATGAGATTCATCCCCAGGGAGTAAGTTTAGATTTTTATCTTCAGTTTTCTATGCATAACTTCTTCTCTAGCACTTCACAAGATGCACTTTGCAGGGGTGGGGGATAAAAAATTCTATTTGTACTAAGTGCAGGAGCAGGAAGTGTGCCTGCATATTAAAGAGGAGAGGGAAGTAGAACAAATTTGTCCTTGAATTCTAATTAAAGAGTAGTGACGATTTTTTAAATTTTTTTTTTAATGGTGGGACTTAGCATGTTCATATTTGTGGGGTTTTTTGTTTTTGTTTTTTTATTTACCTCAAAGCTGTAAGCTACACAGCAAACTTATATACAGGTTTTCTTTTCGTCCCCTTTGGTTATGACAGTATTTACCTCTCACTGTTTTCGTGTTCCTTAAAGGGTATTTGTGCTGAACTGCCATTCGCAGATACCTGCACACCTCTCCTTGCTCTCTGACTTCACCTATTCATTCAGTTATGATAGGCTGTTACTTCCTACACCTCTATAGGCTTCATGCAGTGCAGCATATATACATGTCAGATGTTTTAAAAAACTGGAAAAGATGCCCCAAGTACCACCCTGAATAGCTAGTCCTTAATGAATTCTGTAGTTTGTGTCTTCTATTTTTTGAAGTCACAAGTCTTGAATTCTTTTCCCTTGAGTCTGATCAGGTAGTCTTGTATGGATGCAATTATTCTTGTGCTAATAGCCACCATTCAGAATTCTTATTTAGGTTCCAATGATATGTTAGTGACCCTGCTTTATGTGAGGCAGGGCAACATAATCATCTGAACACTAAGTGACATATGCAGCATACATATAAATTAATTGCAAGTTGCCCGTTGTTTTACTGTGCTTGTAGCAAGGCAAGAGTTTTCTCTGAATGTTGGGTGCCCTTGGGGTGCTGCTGTGCATATATTCTAAAATGTCTACTCGAAACATCAATTTTATGTGATAAATATGTAAAAATTGGTGTATTCTCACAATACAGGGAGTTGTTATTCATGGAAATAGCATAGGACATGCAGTTTCCTAGGAAGGCCTCAAAGAATTTGTAGAAAAATTTGTGTCTGTTACCTGGGCAGTGTGTGGGGAGCACTGTTGTGATACAAAAGAGAAGAGGAGGTTCCTGAAACGCTTAAGTTTGCTATTCAGGTTACTTCAGCATCAGCTGAGGTAGAACAGCTTCACTCACTGTTTATGCTGACAGTCCTTTTCTAATAAATCCAGTAGAAATTGAGTTAATATGTCCAGAATCTGCACTGGTGCTTTATGTTTACACACTATTTGATTTAGTTCACAGACTGATGTGCACACGTGCTGTGTTTCCTGTGTAATAATCTTTGCTGTTTGTGCAAGTGATAAATTGCATAGAAAGTGGGAAAATATTGCTATAGTTCTTGTTCTAATCTTCTGGTTCTATCACTTTTAATAGAAGCAAGCAAGGAATCATTGTTTAATAATGCTAATGAATTTGTTTTTTAGGATCTGGTCAACACTGGACTCAGCACTTTCTTCTTTTTCATTGCCTCTGTAGTACTTGCTGCTTTAAACCATAAAACTGGAGCAGAAATTGCTGCTGTGGTAAGAATTTGAATTTCTTTATATATGACTCTTATCTTCTATTAAAACTAAGAAAAAACTTCTCTCCTGTTCGTTGAATGCTCCTGTTGCCTCTGCCATCACAATTCACTTGTAATTTTACAGTTGGATATAAGATCATTCTGATTTTAAAAGTATTGACATCCTTTGAGTTGTCTTAAGGCTTGAGGCAAGAAAAAACAGAAAAATGGCTTGTGGAGAACATTCCAAGAATTCAATTTGCCTTGCTTCTTTCTCTATAGCTAGCTTAGATGCTGCTGCTCTATATTGCAAGCCTGTGGAAAAGATAGAGAAAAAATTCACAAGAAGTAGGAGCTGCTTACACATGATTTGCCCCTTCTTGCTTTGCTGCTTCTTGCTCACTATAGTAGTACTTCAAGACTTTAGATCTAGAACCGTAAGTTCAAGCAAATTAATTTTGTGCTGGAGTTGGCAACCTCTTTTGTTGGTGTTTTTTTTTTTTTCCCTCGCCCCCCTTCTTTCCTTTTCCTTTCAAACCTGGACATTGAAAATCACACAACACTTCTGCACAAGTATACAGGAAGAACTGTAAATTAGCTCCTTCTCCAGGCTGATGGTCTGGACTGGTCGTCTGTTCTTTTGTCATTAGTGCACCATTATGTGCACCCCAAGGAATGAACTGTTGGATGAAGAGCTGTATTCTCCTTTACAAGAGGTTCTTCCACTGAAGTTGTATTGCAGGATTTAATTGTTATGTTTGTAGGCAGAGCACTTTGTTTTCTGCCATCATTGATCTTAATCACTTCTGCACATTCTCTAGTTCATTGAAGAAGAAAAACATCCATTTTACAGGCCATGATGATTTGTCAGTGCAAATAAAGTAGAAAACTGAACGTCTGAGGAATTTGTTATGAAACTACTATTGTTGTTTTCAGAATTCGTCTTTGACAAATCTTTTTACTTCTTGTAGATATTTGGTTTCTTGGCAATGGCAGTGTATGCTGTGAACACATATTTAGCTATTAAAAAGTGGCGAATGAACAGCAGGCAACAGAACAGTCGGCAGACCAGTGATTACATACGTGCTCGGACAGAGTCCAGAGAAGTAGATCATCGCCCTGAGATTCAGCGTCTGGATGCATGAACATGACATGCAAATGGGACTGCACAGAAGTGATTAACTTCCTCGTGGAATAAAGGGGTCTTTTCGTTATTTAAGGAAGAAAAGGAAGATTGGATGGTGGCAAAGAATGCCCAGCTCTGCATCTGTGCAGGGATGCATTGAGTCAGAAGCTGTTGTCAAGAAGGCAGTAAATGTTGGTCATTCAAAAGCAGGATTTGTTTAAGATGTTCACATATATATATACATATATATTATATAGCTTATATAATATATAATGTATATATGTTTTGAAGTGTGCTGTTATTTTGGATTAACTCCACAGTACTTCCTTCCCTCTCCCAGGTGCAAGCTCTGAATATACATGTTCTGCCACTGTTTCTTTGTTTATCGTAAACACTTAGGACCAGCACTACATTGGTTGGTTAACATAGGAAAAAAAATAATCCACCAAAAGTAAATTTTAATACACGTGAAAAGAAAATGAGGGGCAAATAGCAATAACTTTAGCCTTGTATTGTGTCCAGTGAACTCTGTATCCATCCTTGTGCAGCCTGGGCATCTCAGCTCAATTCTCATCCGCAAGATCTCCTGCAGTATCACTATTGATGCACCTACACAGCTGAAAAGGACACAATTTTTTCCTGATAGATACAGTGTAGAGGTAGTTATCCTATGGATTGCTCTGAAATTGCCATATTCACTTCATGCATGACCTTGGCCAGATCTGAACTTAGTGTACAAAGTTATCTTGTTCACTGAATGGTCATCATAATGCATCGGGTGCAAGTATGTGGTTTGCTAATGTTAGGGTATGTTCTGTTTTTCATTCCAAAATGGAAAAATAAATAGGCTTGTGAGGCAGGGTGGAGAAAAGGGAGTTGAAGGGCACAGTAAAGAAAGAAGGGGTTGTCATCTGATAGACTTTCATTCTAGTTATGGCTTTTTTCTTTTTTTTCTTCCTAATTTTTTTTAAGGTTCAACCTTTCTGAGAAGCCTTAGGGTCAGCAAGAACTAGTAAAAAGTTATGATGTCCTTATGAAGTGTCTCTAAAGTTGCAATATTGTGATTCATGTAAGAGTTTCCTTTTGTAGAAGATTGGTTTTGTTGGTAGTAGGTAAAAGTGAATTTTATTTTTTTTTAATTGGGTGTTTCTGCAAATTTTTTCCCTAATATTTCTTTGGAAAATGAGTTTATATGATTGGAGGATAAAATGGTTATAGTTATTTGTTTAGAAATAGCTTTACCTAACTGTTCTTATTTTAATTATACTGCCAGTTAAGAAAAGGATGTATTCTTTACACAAAACTTGGAATACTGCAGTAATCAGTTAGACAATATCATAATGTAATTAGGAAGATGTCCCTAGATAACTTTCTGGGTTTTTTGATTGGCGTTTTTATATATGTAATCCATTATTTGGCGTAGGCATGCCTGCATTTTACATGAAGAAAATGTGTCTGGGAGAAGACCTCTAGAGCTGAATTCCTTTCTGGTATAAGCTGATGAAGCCTTTGAAATTAGCAGAACTGTGTGCCATGTGTGCCTGAATTGCTCATGTTTGAGGTGAGCGTTATGTTCTTACGTAGTTGTACTTTTAAGTGGATGAATGCAGTTAACAGGAGTGTTAAGAACAAATAGCAATATACTGCAGATAAGTCACTTTAAAATATGAAACCAGGTTATACTAAACAGAAGACCAATAAAAGTGCCTGGGCTTTTTTAATATGGAAGGGAACTGGGCCAGTGACAGATGTGAACCTAACGCTGCAGTGTTTAAATCAAGCAATAGGGAATTATTTTGACGTGTGAAAAAAATGGGAACAAAACTAATGTCTTTTTATTTTCAATTTACTGATGTCTGCAGTGCATTTTACCTACATGGCTAAAACAGAGATTAAAATTCAGAAAGAGGTACTAATGAGGTTAAAGAGGACTTGCATTTTCTTAATGAGTAATGCTTTACCAGTTACTGTAGCAACATTTTATAGTGCTTCATTGAAAGTTACTGTCAAAGGGAATATGAGCTAAAAAAAAAAGAAAATTGAACTGTATGAGTCAGCCTCTAGTGTTGGATTTAGAACACAGACATTTTATTGAGGTTGTGTCTCTCCAGGATCACTGTGTATTTCAGGAAAAGTAAATGACAGTTCCATGGTCAGTGTGGTATGAAATAACAAAGTGTATTAATGCCAGTACAGTTGTTACCACCCTGCTGTTTTTCAGCACTCTGCCTAGTACTGGCAGAGCTTGCAAAGAGAGTTTGTAGATACTGTCAATTATTAAAAGAACCTTTTTCAAAGTAGCACAAGCATTCCTAGACTGGAACTGTAAACTGGTATTGAAGCGGTTTGTATAAAGATTGGGAAAACCCTAAAACCCCAAACCAAACAAATGCCACCCGACCATCACCTCAGGAAAACCCAACAGCAACGTGCCACCACCCACCACACCAAAACACTAACCCCTCCTTACTCAAATACAGAATATTATCCTCAGTAAGATCCATGCTTTTAGAGTGGAACCCTTATCCGAAATCAAGAACTAGAACTTGGGTGATGCATAGCAAAGGCTTCGTTAGCCGTTTATCCCGTTTGCTGGTTAATGACAAGGGCTGGAATGGTGTGTATGTGAGAGAACACCCCTTCCTCTCCTGTGCTCCCTGTGCTGATGCTGGTTTTTCAGATGTGTGGGAGGTCTTGTGCAGCTCTAAGTTGAATTTGGTATCTTTGAAATAGCTTTCCTTACCTAGAAAAAGGATAACGTCACCAAGGGGTTTTCTGGGATGAGATCATGAACAGCTTTGTTATCCTTTAGCTGGAATGAGAAATGCAGAATGATACCGTTGCAGCTGTAATAGTGTAATACTTTGTCATGTAGTATAGTATAGCTGAATGACCTGGAGTGCTTTTACGTGTGAAATAAGTTTTCCTGAGCTGAGAACAGTATGTCATTATTTATTGCTTATATCATAACTTGAGCTTAGCACAGCTTTCAGGGTGGAGTTCAAAGAGAATATTAATTTCAAAAAATCTAATACACTTTGTAAACCACAAGAAACAAATGTAAATTTGTAATTTCCTTATTTTGGGGACCAAAGATAATTTTAGTATTGGTCAGTGTATGCTTTCTAAAAATCTAAGCATTTATTACTCTACAGAGATGTTATTTATACTATATGGATTATATAGAAGGGAAATAATGTAGCTGTGAAGGAACTAAATTTGAAACATTAACATTGTATGATATATACATGATTTTTATCCCTCCCCCCCCCCCCCCCGACTTAATTTTACATGGTGTATTGAAGAGATGGTAATATTTTAACCCAAAATGCAGTTGTCATAAAAAAGCTCTGAAAGAAGAAAATTTGGTAGAAATTTTAATTTTCTTCTTTAAACTTGTTTAGAGGAGTGACATTAGATTGCTTCTCCCAGCCAGTTAGTCTTTGCTTGTAATTGCTGAGCGTACAGGAGTAATTTCTTTTAGTCCTTAAGAGCATTGTTTAGCTTCATAAAGGGACTCAAACCCCATTGTAAATAAAACTAAAGCTAAACAGTTGAAACTTGTAGGACTGGGATGCTCGTTACTGTAATGGTTCTGATTAGTCCTCTTTCATCAAACTAAGTCCTGGGAGATGCCATCTCCCTGTATTTCTGCATGTAGAAGTGACAGTCAATTTTGAAACCTATGCACAGATATCAAAGCATTAATTAAAGCATAAGATTGGAGCAACAGTATAAAAACTGTTGTGTAGTGTTGTAAGAATATAGGTTTTCACTCTAAGTTTGAGTTTATCAGACATTCCTGTAATGATGTGCAAATTGCCTACAACAGAAGGTTCTGAAGTTGTAATTAAGAACTGATTTGGCAGTTTCATTGCTTCTTAAAGATAATTCCTTCCCACTCTCCCCTTGCTGCTTTCATTTTGTATATTCATGCTTCATTGTCCTTCATTTTAATATTTAACTTTATTAAGCCTTCTGCATTGATCTATATAGTGTATGCTTCAGTATAAGACGACAAGAACACTGTGTCCAGCGTCCTTTTCTGAAGTGTGTACTCCTCCTTTTTATGATAGCTTATGATGTTTGGGCTGGATGTGCAGGGGGAAATGTTATTCTTTCCCCTAGGACTTTAGAAGCAAGCTGGTACACTGTTCCTCTGAAAGCTTGCTAGTAGGAGCCACATGCTTAGAGTTTGAGAGGATTAGAGATTCACCTGCCTCTACCTTGAGTCAAGGTACTGACTCTAGAGATTTGATGCCTATATTTCAATCTGTGCTATTCATCATGGGCTTTGTATTTAGAAACATTGCATCAGCACTGAGCTGTGCATTGGAAGCAGTTTCTTATATTTCATTTATAAGATGCATCTTAATAGGTGAATTTAAATAAAATCAGTAATGTGGGATGCTTCTTCACAGGCATTGACACGTGTTTCACTGTGCATCTCATGATACAATCTGTAATTGCTTTATCTGTTTGTATTATATTGTTAATGAAAACAGAGGGGAAATGGGAAAGTCTCCAGTCTTTCTTCAGATAATCTTTATTTTACTCCACATCCCCCCTTGCCCAGCGAATTATTTTGTGCCATGTGATGATTCCCCTTCCTAAAATGCTGTGGAACACAGCAGGAGGACTGATGTACTACTACAAGCTGCATTTGGACTGTTATGAGTGAATTAACCACATGAATTTAAAGGGCCCTAAAGAAATTTGGTATTTGTCACCTTTGTGCTGTTTTGGCGATGTGCAGGCACAGCAAATGCTTATCTAACATGTGATTTTATTAATGCAGACTTCCTCCTCTCCCCTTCTTTGTGCTTGTTCTTTATCTGTCATTTCCTTGTCTCATGACAAAGTTGTAAACATTCCTATTTGCTCCCTTTTGTAAGGGGAAAAGAAAACTATCAAAGGCCCAAATAAGTAAAAATAATTGGTTTAGGGCATAATTTAAAAAACAAACAAGACAGCAACTGAATATTGTAGAAAATTATATTCTCTCTCCTACTCAAATGAGATACTGAACACCGTTGTATGTGAAAATTACAGCATAAAGAACAGCTCTTGCGTTGAAAGGTCTGGAGCCAAACATCTTCATCAGGTGTTTAGGATAAATACAAAGGTAGACTCAATCTGATCATGAACTTAAGATGTCATAAAGGATGAGAAGGAAAGAGAAACCCAAACTTTGACACTTAATAATCCAGTGCTTTCAAAATGATACGTGAACGTTAATAATCCCCAGCTGCAGGAGGAGAGATTGCTTCTGCACTTCATGGAGGGGTGGAGACAGACACCTTGAATTGGAGTAAAAGTAGGTGTAGGAGTGTTTCTCTGTTCCTAACTCCAGGGTAGTGTTGGCTGTGTAGTAGAGTTGCAGAGGTTCTACACTGACATTGGTAATGGTGCGTGTTAATAGCTGAGGTGTGTTGACAAATCAGTGTGATTACCAAATAACTTCTGCTCAGCTGAAGAGTAGTAGTTGTTTCACAGAGACTTTCAGGCTGCAGGTGCTTGCATCAGAAGGGCTCTGTGTGTCTAGAAGAAAGGACAATTTCAGATGGATTTCTGCTCAGTTCCACTGAAATGAGTAAAGCTGTCAAGTAGCACTTCCGAAAATCGGGTACTTCGTTCTTGGTGTTTATAGCATAAAATAATAGATTGTTTTGAAGGGCCGACAAAGCTCAGAAGGCTGTGCAGGCAGATGTTGTGTGGGTGAGTTTTAATAGCAACAAAAGAATGAAAAGAATTTAAAAATCAAACTGAAATAGGTACAAAACACAGCAGAATATTTGAAAATACTTTGTAGAAATTGTCACTTTCCTGTCTTTATTTTAATGGAGGGAGTTGGTTTCAAACGAATTTTTAGAAATGTTCAGGAAATCTCTGAATGCCACCGTAGAGTGTTTTCCTGGTAGGTTGTTTTCCCTGTTAGCCATTTGGCCACCTGGATAGATCTGTTTGACAGTGTCAGAGCGGTGCTGTTCAACCTGAAAGGATTCCTTTGTTGGTTTGGTCTTATTTTTTGCATTGTCTTTTTAAAATCTGTCTATAATTTAACCATTTTTTTTTCTAAAAATAATCTTTAAAAAAATCTGCTTACACTGTGACTTATGATAGACTTTAATTTAGAGTATACAACACAATCTAATTTTCTTTTGGGATATGCCGCTTTCAAAAGTGTTCTTATATATACCCAGAAATGAAAGTTGTCTATTTATCATGAGAATGTGATTAGATGAAGTTACCTATCCAGAATGCCAGTGCAAGCCTTGCAGATGTGCTGGAAGGATGAGTTAGTGAAATTGCCTTTTAATCTGTATGGGTTAATAAATATTTTTTTATAACTAGCCACAGATATTCCTTTTTAAATTATACTTGGCAAACAGAAGATATTTAATTTTATATACAATAGACATAGTTACCTTGATTGACATATTTATAACATAGAGCTTTGTGTTTACTATGGAGGTTTTATCTCTATACCATGGACTTCATGGGTAAAATTTTGAAAAGCCAGTTAGCATATATGGAAGGATGTGGAAACTATCTTCATGAATTCAGAATGAGGACATAGGAGCATTTAAAAAAGCAATAGTCAGATTGTATTAACAGAGTATCTGGTGTTTTCCTTTTTTTTTTTCTCTTTTTTTTTCTTTTTTCCTTTTTTTTTTTCTTTTTTTTTTCCCCTTTTTTTATTTGGGGTTGTTCCCTGCGCTTTTTTTATTAACTCTTGGTGTTACAGGATGAAAATCAAACCACTTCCCCTTCCTGCTCTCGTGGTCTAT